>RXPK01001026.1:0-79716 GCA_004143645.1 Protaetia brevitarsis | reverse complement strand
CCAGGTGTTTTTGATAAATCGAAACACTATTCACATAGCTGCAACGCAGCCTCTACACTGTTGAAATATTACGGTGTTGGCGTTAATTTGCGGCTAGTCAAATATTTTAGTGTTGATTTTTCCAAACTTTGCCAGACGAGTTGACTACGCGTATTTAATAGAACAGAAATGACTAGAATTTCGTGTGAATTCTTTGTTCAGATATGAGGATTGACTATGTTTCTAGACATTCAGAAGCGCCAACCAATCAGAATTTTTCCCTCGGATAGAAATATAGAAACCCCACCTATTCTAATACAGTATTGTCATGTGCCGGGGTGACTAGGGGCAAATGTAGCTCAACGGAGCCGCGCTTTCCAAATAAATGATAATAACGAGAGGTATCACTTACCTTGAAATGGCTTCCTGGCTTCTTACAGGAGAAGGCTAACCAAACACTTTTGATCTCTATTAACAATTTTATTAGTACCTAATCACTATGACGCCACACGGCGAAGCCCCCCCGTCGCCACACGGCGAACTCTATATATCGCTCTATATCCCCACTATTACTAATATTAATTGGAATCCGATTTGTGGCATTTCCCCCCCCTCCAACTCCGGCGGGTAGTCAAAAATAAAATTAACCATTAAATTTTTAAAAAAAATATGGACCAAATACTCAAATTAAACCACAAATTAGATTCCAATTCCTACACTATATGCTTAATTCCTAAAGTCTTACCAATACATATCTACACCCAGCTACTATTCCCAATTTACCTTACTTTAATGTAAATAAAATAATATAAAAACTATAATAAAAATATACTTAATATATGATATGCAATAAAAAAAAGAATGAACCATCTTAACTTAAACACTATACCACTATAGAGTCTGCTACAAAAGTTCGAATGTTCTCCCGTAGATGTGGCCAGTCTCACCAACCCTGCGGGTACTCTGAGAGTAGAATTGGAATCTAATTTGTGGTTTAATTTGAGTATTTGGTCCATATTTTTTTTAAAAATTGTATACGCACCACCTGCATTGCACGTGTATCTGTTTTCGTGTTTGATTCTCCGTATTAACATATCCAAACAAACCACCAAATGTGACTGACTTGCAAAGTGTAACCTCGTGTTATTAAACGTTAATTCCAGTGGGCATAAAAAATTTCAACATCTTAAAGATGTATTGGGAATATCTATTTACGCAATTAGTTTAGACTTGAATCAAATAGCATAAACATTCACTTAATTTTATAATGGTTCTCAAAAAATCATTTCAAAATTGGTACGTTTAGTTGAAACCAAAACTTGTGAATGAGTGGTTTTGCATATTTGAGAAAACGTCTTAAAGAGAGAATATTATAGCACTAAGAAATAGGAGTTGCATATTAAAAAGACGTTGTGTGTAGAAAATGGTGTTAAAACACCCAATAGATCGCATTCATTAGTTAAACAGCTAGTAAATTTGTCTAGTCTAGATTAAATAAAATGTGACTAAAGTATTTTATAATTCCACGTGTCAGTTGGACAAATAACCCCTTAGCAATAGACAGAACTTGACTATCTTTGCTCGTCAAATTTAACTTCTATAGTTCTCGACAAAATAACACGAAAGAGTGTGGACCTCTCCTGACTATTAAATTAGTCAAAAAAGTGTTAAAATTTTCAACAGTGTATGCAAAATACATACAATTCGTTGCCGCTTCCTCGATAAATGTATGAAGTTAAAATATATTTCCATTGCTTGTGTATTACAAACAAATATAAATAAAATTTAGGTTTTGGTATCATCTTATAGGGCCATAATTTATATGTCAATAGGGTAGCCAAGCATAATGATTTGGCTTTGGAAACCGGTAGCATTTTGGAAAGAAAATGAGTTGATTTGGAGTCGTCAGAAGCAGCTTATAAGATGGCTCTTCGAATTATGAAGGCTAAAAAGCTATATAATGGTGAGACGCAGATGTCGAGTTGTATTCAAGACATTTGCTTAGAGATGCTAGGTGAACAGGCCCAAAGAAAGTGCCAAAGGTGCCCCTCCCAAATGACCCTAGTTCGCCGAATTCAGGATCTCATGGACGATATGGGAGGTAACCTAATAGAAGAAAGAAAACAGCAAATTATTTTTTATTGCAATTAGACAAATCTACAGACGCAGCGAATGAATAAATCCTTTTGGTGTCGACAACGACTTAGAGATACAGATTATATTTTCATGTTCTCTACAAGAAATACGACTGATCTGAAATATTCAAAGCTTTGAGAGACTATCTGGTTAATAAATGTGGGATTGGGCCTAAAATTTTGTGTAGATGTATGTTCTGACGGAGCTTAATGACTGGTAGATTTTCTGGTGTTATTGCCCGGATTAAGCAGATCGTTTCCGAATGCAAGTTCAAGTTTCATTCACCACTCACTTTTGGCCACTATAAAATGTCAGCGGAATTAAATATAGATAGAACTGCGTAAAGGCAAATGCATGCAATTCGCATTTACTCTATTGTGCGATGAAATGGAAACTGATGTGCGTTGGCTATCAAGGAGAAAAGTCTTGTCAAGGGTATTCGGAGTAAACTGGCGGTGTTTCTTGAAAATAAAAAAAAGACAAATTGGGCGCAACTTTTCCTAGATTGGGTGGTCAAGCTTATGTAGCTGAAATGTTTTTTTTTTCTTCTATTTTCATTGAGCTCAACGCAGGGAAGAATGATTGTCTGTGTCACGATTGCAGACCAGATTGATGGACAGAAACCAAGAGGGAAGGTCTAATTTTGGGAAATTGCCACGATATGTTTTATAGCTTAGGAACAATTCATTGACATAACATAATATTACATCTCTAAAAAAAAAAAAGTTGCTAGTGAACATTTAATTAACTTGATAGAACGTTTTGAGTTTGATTTTGCAACAGACGAAGGTCCGTGCGAAGAGACTGGATGAGTCCGTCATCCTTAAAGGTGATTTATTTGCCGTTTTGGTAAAAAAATTGGAGCTAACGGCTGGTGGAGGAGCAGTTCGAAAATATGCTTTTCGCGTCATTTTCCGGTTCTGCTTTGCAAAAACTTTTCCCTTTTGTTTACTTTCCTCTGTGAAATTAGTTTTTCTACTGTGAGTGCAATGGGTATAAAATATAGGAATACTATGCATGTTCATCCTCTACTTCACGTGATGTTATCACCAATTGAACAATAAAATTGAATAGAAAAACTAACCATTAGTAAGAGCTAGCCTATCTGCCGTATTAAATTCCTTTTTTGCTTATACGAAGCTTTTTTACTAATACTTGTGCAACTTATTATTGCATTTTCGCCACATTCAATAGTTTGAGAAGCACTGCACTAGAACATAATGTGAGTGCATTATATGTATGTCAGTCAATAAGTTAGGCTGCGTTATACGCTAACTATCTATTATACTTATCCACAATAGCTAACAATTTCATTGCTAAATAAAATTAATTAATCAATATCCCTTTGTTCAAACTAATGATGAAATGGTATTTGTACGTTTATATATTTTGTACGCACAAGGTATTTATAAATTATAAGTACAATAATAACGATTCACCGCAGTTAACCTACGTGCGTATAAATCTGTTCCGTTGCCCAGCATTAGTATTGCTCTGGAGAACTCAATATTGTTCGCTTAAAATTATTAAAGTAATTTCAGTTTTGGTTGTCTATGACAAACAAGGGCGTTAGATTTATTAATTAAAAATTGTATATATTAATTAAAAACGAATCAGCGAATGATTTTGTAATATTCCGTAAAAAAGAGACTATATCTGCATTACTTCTCCTAGAATCATGAACGTCACAAGAAATATTGCAATAACTAAATCAAAACTAGTTGCAAATGTGTAGAAAATTGTATAATTTTGGTAAGTTTGTGATATCTGTGAACATAAGTACGTATATTCGTGTAGAATGTGCAGAAGGTGCTATAATTTTAGCGGGTTTCTCGAAATGGACAATAAAAATAGCTAGTTTCATCGGAGACGGCAGTAATTTATGGCGTTGCTTGGGAAAAGATATGTTAGGCGCAGTGCTGTGGTAATTGGTTCTCGTGGTCTCCACCAATGAAATTGTTGGTCTCGAATGACTTTTACGTAGTTCATATTTTCAAATAGCGCTAGCGGTGCGCCAAGGCACAAACAAACAAGCGTAAGCAACAGGATTGCGAATGGAACTACAAATTTACAATGAATCCAAGATATACGAAATGAATTATTTAGGATGAAATAGAAACAACAATACCAAGGTGTTGTTAATAAGGAACATTATTTTCATTTTATTATTGCAGTTATTGTTGTTCTATAACAGCGTTAAAAAAACATTCAATAATTTGTGTTGCAAAACAGAGATCCAGGCTTGCTCAAATAAAAACGCTACAAAATTGTAATGGGTTACCTTAAGGTCTCTAAGCCTCTAGTACATGTATTTATATACACGTTACTGTTCTGGAAATCTGTCCAGGGTGGGTTATTCTTGAATCTGTGCGACGACTATTTTCGTGCGACACGACAAATTTGTATGCGACATTATCGACGTCCATTTCTTGAACCATGCGACGTTGTCGTGTACGCCGCATCCGCACACTTTCCAGCAGCTGGTTAAAAGCGGACATCTCGCACACTTTAAGTAGCGAAATTAGCAAAGTTAACTCCGTATTCGGTTCCGATCGAATTTCACATTGTTTCGCAAAAAGGAATGAGAAAATGTGAACTCAATTTTTGTAAAGCACGCAAATATTTGTATCACTTAATCAAGTATTATTTTACTAGAATCGTGTTTCTTTTATTACTAGAAGTTATTCAGGAATATTTGAAATAATATTAATTAGAATAAAAAACATATAAATTTGTGGATTGTTTAAATCTATTTTCTTACTTTCTTTAAAATGCAATTTGCCCCACAAGTTTGAAAATTTCCGGCAACAGCTTTACAAGAAGCAACTCAAAGAGCTGGGCAAATTTCAATCAAATCAATCAATCGCATATTTGCCGTCCTGCCGGCCTTTCAAAAACTAATATCGACATATGTTCGGTTAAAACGCTCGAACCTCGTCCTCTACTAGCTTAATTGGTAAAGCACCCGTCCGGCAAACGGGGAGATGTAGATTCGAATCCTGCGTGAGGAGAAACATTTTTCTTGGGAAGATTACTCCTAATTGTTACAGTTAAAAGCAGAAATACATTAATTTGTTATTTTCTCGCTGTAAAAAAACTTGCAAGCTTTGCATATTTGCCGTCCTGCCGACCTTTCAAGATCTAATATCGACATATGTTCGGTTTAAACGCTCGAACCTCGTCCTTTACTAGCTTAATTGATAAAGCACCCGTCCGGCAAACGGGAGGATGTAGGTTCGAATCCTGCGTGAGGAGAAAAAAAATTCTTGGGAAAAATTACTCCTAATTATTACAGTTAAAAGCAGAAATACATTAATTTGCTATTTCTCACTGTAAAAAACTTTCAGTCTTTGCATATTTGCCGTCCTGCCGGCCTTTCAAGATCTAATATCAACATAGGTTCGGTTTAAACGCTCGAACCTCGTCCTCTATTAGCTTAATTGGTAAAGCATCCGTCCGGCAAACGGGAGGATGTAGGGTCGAATCCTGCGTGAGGAGAAAAAAAATTCTTGGGAAAAATTATCCTAATTATTACAGTTAAAAGCAGAAATACATTAATTTGTTATTTTCTCGCTGTAAAAAACTTGCAAGCTTTGCATATTTGCCGTCCTGCGACCTTTCAAGATCTAATATCGACATATGTTCGGTTTAAACGCTCGAACCTCGTCTTTACTAGCTTAATTGATAAAGCACCCGTCCGGCAAACGGGAGGATGTAGGTTCGAATCCTGCGTGAGGAGAAAAAAAATTCTTGGGAAAAATTACTCCTAATTATTACAGTAAAAGCAGAAATACATTAATTTGCTATTTTCTCACTGTAAAAAACTTTCAGTCTTTGCATATTTGCCGTCCTGCCGGCCTTTCAAGATTAATATCAACATAGGTTCGGTTTAAACGCTCGAACCTCGTCCTCTTAGCTTAATTGGTAAAGCATCCGTCCGGCAAACGGGAGGATGTAGGGTCGAATCCTGCGTGAGGAGAAAAAAATTCTTGGGAAAAATTACTCCTAATTATTACAGTTAAAAGCAGAAATACATTAATTTGTTATTTTCTCACTGTAAAAAACTTGCAAGCTTTGCATATTTGCCGTCCTGCCGACCTTTCAAGATCTAATATCGACATATGTTCGGTTTAAACGCTCGAACCTCGTCCTCTACTAGCTTAATTGATAAAGCACCCGTCCGGCAAACGGGAGGATGTAGGTTCGAATCCTGCGTGAGGAGAAAAAAAAATTCTTGGGAAAATTACTCCTAATTATTACAGTTAAAAGCAGAAATACATTAATTTGCTATTTTCTCACTGTAAAAAACTTTCAATCTTTGCATATTTGCCGTCCTGCCGGCCTTTCAAGATCTAATATCAACATAGGTTCGGTTTAAACGCTCGAACCTCGTCCTCTATTAGCTTAATTGGTAAAGCATCCGTCCGGCAAACGGAGGATGTAGGTCGAATCCTGCGTGAGGAGAAAAAAATTCTTGGGAAAAATTACTCCTAATTATTACAGTTAAAAGCAGAAATACATTAATTTGTTATTTTCTCACTGTAAAAAACTTGCAAGCTTTGCATATTTGCCGTCCTGCCGACCTTTCAAGATCTAATATCGACATATGTTCGGTTTAAACGCTCGAACCTCGTCCTTTACTAGCTTAATTGATAAAGCACCCGTCCGGCAAACGGGAGGATGTAGGTTCGAATCCTGCGTGAGGAGAAAAAAAATTCTTGGGAAAAATTACTCCTAATTATTACAGTTAAAAGCAGAAATACATTAATTTGCTATTTTCTCACTGTAAAAAACTTTCAATCTTTGCATATTTGCCGTCCTGCCGGCCTTTCAAGATCTAATATCGACATAGGTTCGGTTTAAACGCTCGAACCTCGTCCTTTACTAGCTTAATTGATAAAGCACCCGTCCGGCAAACGGGAGGATGTAGGTTCGAATCCTGCGTGAGGAGAAAAAAAAATTCTTGGGAAAAATTACTCCTAATTATTACAGTTAAAAGCAGAAATACATTAATTTGTTATTTTCTCGCTGTAAAAAACTTGCAATCTTTGCGTTATTTTTTAATTACTTACTTTCAGATTTCGACATTATTCGATAAAATTTTTAATCAACTAAATTTCAGATTAAAATTATCAATCGAGATTTAATCGAAATTAATTTAATTGTTAGTTGATAATTAAATATATAATTATTAGTAAATCGTTAATTTTAATCTAAAATGGATTAAATCGAAGTTCCATTTTCAATTTCTGTATTAGGTAAAAGTAAATCTTCAAATTAATAATATTTTTTATAAGTAACTACGAAACCTTATTTTTTGAGAATGGATGGGTAGTTGGTAGTGAGAATAGGTGGGGGGATGGTTACGGGAAGAAAACTATTAGTGGTGGTGTGAGATAAGTAATGGGGTAATCGGTGATGGCGGTAATTGGTGATGGTGGAAACAGTGTTGGTGGTGAGAGTTGGGGGTAGTTGATGGCAAGTTCTGAGTAGTAGGTGATGGTGGGAGTAATTGATAGTAATGGAAGCGATTAGTGGTGGTGGTAACAATTGGTGGTGATGGTGACGGTAGTTAGTGGTGGTGGGAGTAGTTGGTGGTAGAGAACGTAGTTGGCAGTGATAGCATCTGGGAATAGTTGGTGGTGGGGGAAGGTAGTTGGTAGAAGGGTGATAGTTGATGATAGTAGTGGGGTAGTTGAATAGGAGTTAAGGGAGGGCAGTTGGTTAGGGAGGTAAGAGTTGGGAGGTTGGCGTCTCTAATTTGTAGTGGTGATGATAACTGGTAATTCTGTTGACTACGGTAGTTTATAGTGGGATGCATTATTTTTTAATGATAAAATTTAGAATCAGAATAATCAGAAATTCGAGAACTCCAATAATAACCCCCCAGAGTACACACTTCTGCTGTTGATGTTATTAAAACTTTTCAACCTTGTTAGTAGTCAATAAATAAACTGTAATACGATGTTGTATGTAAAGCGTTTATGTCTTCCGTTAGGAAAACTGATATTTTTTCCCAAATAATCGCAACTATTTATTTGTTTACGGCAAAGATTTGATCCATCGTTGATCTGTTATCTTTAAATTGTATTGATTTTCGCTAATACCTTGTATGTGCCATCAACCAATCAGATGCCTCTGTAGCTTCCACAGTCAGCTCTATCCCATTTCTTCGGAATTGCGCTTCCGCATTAGAGTAGCATCATTTCCTCGTACCATATTCGCTTTATCAAGATTAATCCTTTCTCTCATTTTACCCCTACATATTTTAGAATTTGTGAAGGAATACCATTTTCGCCTGCACTTTTCCTAGTTCTTAGTTTTGGCTATTCTTCTTCTATATTTTGGTGTGTTGGGTATTCTATTGCCACACGTTCATCATCGTCTGGTATTCCTGGATCCTGGCTATGTTCTTCACAATTTCCACTGTTTAGGATTTTATAAAAATATCCTACCCATCTATTTAATTTTTCTTCAATATTTCCAATTACAACCTCTTTTCTTTCCTTAAACACGGCGGGACTCTTTGTCTTATTTGTTTTATTCTCTTTGCGTCTAGGTGAAAGTTCATAGTCCCTATCCCAGAAAACAATTTACGGTTTGAACAACCTTTTTCTAAAGATGTCGCGATAAGCGAGATAGCTGGTCATACGTTTGTCACTGGCCAGGAAATATGCTTGTTACAAGGTTGTCACGCTGTGACAAGCTTGAGAAAAGCGTGTACCATGCTTACTAAACGCTTGCGACAATCGATACCCTCTTTTGCGCTCTAGATTGCACTCACATATATTTTAATCCCCCGCACGCACGCACAATAAATATAACAAGAGTCATTCTGAAAAATACATCATAATAGTGTGCCAAGTAAAAAAAACAAGCCATCTGCTTAGGCACACGAAGAAAGAAAATAAAAATTGGATGTAGGAAGCACGTACTGCTGTGGTTAGACAACCCATTTCGCTCAGTGTATTTCAAGTTGCATATTTTTGGTTATTTATTGGTTGTTTTCTCTGCTTATGCAGCTGTTGGTCAATTTACCGGGAATTTTCACAAATTTTATGTTTATTTTGTATAAGTTTAGTTAAAGAGTTTATTGTATCATTTTAATTTATTTAGTATTGTTTTTTTAATTAATTCATTCATTCAATTGTCATGGTTTGCTTGTATTGATTTAATGCGGATTCTATTGTTTTGTCGTCGTATCGTTATATGTCTGCGTTGTACGATTTTGAGACAGGGGTTATTGTAAGAAAAACAGTTGTAGAATTTTGTTAAGGACTTCCTTGTTCGACGTGAGTAGACGTATTTTGAAATCATGGTTGCCATTTTGTAATTCATTTAATATTGAAACATTTCTGTAATTATTTAGTCGATCAAGGATTTCTTTTTGTGATAATTGTTAATATATTGAAGTGTGCACATTATAGATATAAGATCAAATATTATTTTGTGTTTAGAAAGGTTTATTTTAATTTTTTTCTCTCATTATAGTTTAAAGAGTTAATTTTCCGTTATTCATTTTTGCTGTTTCATTTTTATTTATCAATCACATCGATTGGGTGAGTAGAAGCATTGTTCTTGCATTTAGTTTTTTTTTGTAAATTTCTAGTGATTGTCCATGTTTAATTTATGATAATTTGTGAAACCATGTGGATTGAAATTAAAGATTTTGGTTAATCTTCCTGAACAAACAAAACTTTTGCTTTGTATAAGAAATAGCATTGTCCTATTTTAATTCAGAGTCAAGTGCAGTTTTTATTTTAGGCCAGAACCTTCAGCTCAGGGTTTTTTTTCTGCACAATCTGTAATTTAACCCGTTGTTGAAATAAATTGATTGTTAATTAGCGTCATTGGGTTGAAAATTCTGTTCTTTTATTTTATTTTAAACCTTTTTAATTTTTCGGGTAATAAGAAAGTCTGATTTCATTCACTCACAATTTACTTTTCGTGGTTAGATTCAAGTTTTAATTCGCGAGGGTAACTGTGAGATTAATTGTTCTTTTGCATTCTTTAAAATCTTATCCGTTGAGCTAGCTAGTTTTATTTATTTTTTTTTTTTTTCATTTTAAAATTCATTTTGTATCTTCATTTAATTCAATCAGTACACAGCAGTACGCTTGTGCTTAGAATATCCATTATATTTTACTCGTCGATCTTCGCTTAAATAGCTCATGTGCTCTGTGTTGTATTATGTTTTCGTCGATATAAAATTACAAAAACACCTGAATAACTTTGCGTTAGTTAGGTGGGGGAATGTAAACAAATAACCCATATATGTGCGTGCAGTTTAAAAGCTAAATATAGGCAATTCTGATGGAAATACGTTAGTATTTATATTTAGATAGAGAAGTATCCCCGATAAGAACTTATTTTTCATTTTAAAATGGCTTCTAAATTCATGTACATTCAATTTTTGTGTCGGTATTATTTTAGTCAGGGCCTTTATTACAATCGCGGCTTAAATCGTAGATCAATAATCTTCGCTTTAAATTTCACTTTAAACATACAATCGTATAAATAAAATAATAAAAAAAACTCAACCTTGCCATATTTAATCCTTAAATCGCGATTGTAATAATGGTCCTTAGCAATAAATGAGGTAATAAATTACTGGAAGCCGAGCTAAACTGATTTAAAGCTTTGTAAAAGTAATAAAATGGAAGGGGAGGGGGTAGTTGGCCCGTGATTGGCCCTACCACTCAATATTGTTACGAGCGGCCACTGCAAATCAACAGAGTCAATCGATGAGCGATAAACCATTCCAGAAATGTATGATTCAATTCAATTTTGTTTTGCTCTCAGTTATACAGTTACCGATTCCTCTTATGGTTTCTTTATTATAATTGTTATTAAATAGAAATTCATTTAATAACTTAAAATATAATTAATTAATTTCATTTTTCAAAAAACCCCAGAAATGAAAAATACCAACTTTAGCCTAACGATAAACCAATTTATATATTTGCGATTTACAACAAAATTTACTTGCATAACAATATATAACCTTAGTCATATTATTGCATCTAACGTTAGTTTATTTAACACGTTGTCATGTTTTATTGTAAGTTCATGCGTAAATAACAAAAAAAAAAAAAAAATAGAGTTGAGAAATTGACTATAGTAAACTAGTAATTCTAACTTCATTTTTAGAAACAATATCATTGAGAACCTAATTGAAGGGTGGCAATGCAAAAAGGTGTTTACATTGTACCCAGCCACTTTTGGCATTGATCCCTTAAATTATAGTTATTTTTACAAAAAAAAATGGTGATATAACTGTACTGTGGTTTCAAATACTTTTGTGATTAGAGTAAGCTGTTTTTAAGCAAATTCTTGGCGACACTGGGCTACTTTTAAATTGTACTTCTAATTGTGACAGCTGGCAATGACAAACCAAAATTAGAAACGGTGAATTTCATTATGTTGTTACTTGTTAGAATTTCAAAGGAAAATATTTATTATTGAAAGTTACTTTAGAACTGATCGAGAATTAGATAATGGAGAATGGGTTTTTCCATTAACCAGCGCATGCAGGATGCCCGACAATAATTTCCTAATCTGGCAATTACTTACGCATAGCTTTTAAGTCATGTTCGTGCTCGTATTGATAAACTTCGTGCAACTGGGGCAGTAACTTGTAAGCTGGTGCACCTAAAAACGACCCGCAAATCGCGTAGAGGATGTTCGATATCAAATAGATATTTTAATATTTTTTGCACACATTTAGTTGACATAAGCACTGTCAAAGTGGTTAGTGCGTGCGTGTACTTTGACCAACAATTAAAAAGTATTTCAAAGCACGGAATTTAAAAATACTTAAAAACAATGTCAACATGTTTTTGTAGGTAGCGCAAAGTAGTAGGCGACAATTACTTGCAAAGTGTAGCAAAAGCGATAAAAAGATAACCCAATTGGCGATTAGTAGCCAATCTGGCAACCCTGGGTGCAATAAAAATTCTGCCATCTGTCATAGAATCGACAATTAGTGACAGAAATTTCAATACCCGAATATAGTGTTGCCAACCTTCAGTGACTTTTTTGCCGACCTAGGCCGAAAAATGATGTCACTTTATAGTAATGTAAAATCAGTGTTCTTGGACGGAGGCCCAAACGTAAAATTTATTTTTGTTTATAAATAAATAAAAGTAAGTCCTATATTAGCAGCAAAGTAAACCAACTTCCTATACAACTGCCCTAACAATTTTCGATTTTCAAGCTATAATCCTAACAATGAAATTACAATAATCCATGGATAACGTGATCAAGCATTTCTATGAACACGCGTTGAAATTTTACGACGTACACAATCTCCTCGAGCGCAACTATGTAGGTAATTGTAACTGAGCTTTCGCAAACGTTAATACTTCATCAAAACAGGTTCATCTTTGACTACATCCTCCATTCGCATAACAACTCCGGCAGCTCATGTATACGTAAAATGGAATTCCGGGACCCGATTTTGTAATTTCACTTCACAATATTATTTTGACGCTGTATACGGTGGCGTGTCGTTCTACACGTGACGTAGATCGGGGTGGTTCAAAATGAAGTCAACTGTAACGTATATGAAATATGTATTAGTTTAGGATTTGTATGTTTGTATACCTACAATAAGGGGAATATATTTTCGAGTCTGATGTGCTATACAGCTGCTCTTGACTGTCACACACTACACACGAGCTGCTGTAATTTTTTAGGTTGTGATATTATAATAATGCGTATTCTCGAGAAAAAAGAAAAGACAATACTCAGGTAACATAAATATTGAATAATGGTTTAATATCAAGATTGGTTCATATCTAGTACTTATACAGTACTAATACAGTTTATAAAAAATTATTTGTTGGTATATAATATACCGTATTTCAGCATTTCATTTATACGTTCATTATGTATGTAGATGTAAACTGATTCCAGCCTCGCGTGGTAGTAGAAAGATTAAGGCAGCGTAGTTTGTTTTGCATTAGTTTAAGATATTCACATTTTAAATACCATGCACACATACTTAGCTTGATACAACAGTGAAACTAAAACCAATATAATTATATACAGGTGTCCACTATAATCCTCACCAGTTGCTTAACTTTAGCTCAAACTAACTTGATTTTTTTAAATAGCAATCTATATCTTTGTTTATGCTAAATTAATTTTTATGCAAAGTCCTTTTAATTTATGCTAACATTTATGACACCTCATGCAGAATTTTGTAGATTAAATTAATGATTTTAAATAAATCTACGGAATTTTCCATTAATTTTCATGTAGGCTTAGTGTATAAACTTAGTCTTTGATTATATTTACTATAGATTGACCTATCTCTCGATGTTGGTATATAAAATTGGGCGTTCAAAACGAAGTTGCGAAGATGAAACAATAATATACAAATGTGTGACAAGAATAGCTATATTCAATTTGAAAGCGTAGTGCGCATGCGTAGAAAATCTTAGTATTAACTGTATCTATCTCCCTTCGATTATCTTGGTTCATCCGTCTGTTTCCAGCGGAATCCATACGAACAGAGATTTCAGTATACTAGCACTGAAAAGCCTGACTTCATATTGGTGAAGTATATTACAGTGTCCTCTATATGCGATATGATCTACACAAGCAGCGCCAATTAGTGGCGAAGTTGGAAATTGTAATTTTATAAATAAGCGCGTGAAACAGCACTATATTCAAGACTATCTTCTGTAATCCATGATTTATGAGAGTGTTGCCATTTTTTGGTGATGTGTGTTGTTTTTTTTTTTCTTTTTCCTCATACCCAAAATTCTTTATAATTTTTACATTTTTCTGAACTGTCGGCCTCCTAAATAAATATCCATTTCTTCATATTAATTATCCCAACTTTAGTTCTTGGCGTCCATCAGACAGACTGTAAATCTGCCCCAGATTCTATATATTCTTTTTTATGGTCCTCCTCTCGGTTCACTTTAGTTCTTACATTCACTATTTTTTTAAATTTTATGATAGTGTGCCAACGTCAATTAATTTGGTGTCAGCCTTTCCTTTAATTCTGCTGCTATTTCAGATTATTAGCAGTACTACAGTCAACCCTCCTATGACGCGGTACTCTCAGAACGCGGTTTCCATATAACGCGGAGCTGAAATTGCGACAGCCTTCCTATAACGCGGTACCCTTACAGCGCGGTTTCCGTTTAACAACATCCCATAAGTTCCTTCCGCACAGCCTTTGAATTACTCTAGTAACTAGATATTGTAAGAGGGTTTAATATAAGATTTATTTTCGACGCAAAAGCACAGCCGAGATACATAAACAACATGTTTATATAAACATGCCAGCTTATCTCATAGCCGTCTACGACATCGGTTTCAGTCATCTCAGAGCTCTTTCACAGTACATACGGTTTGTTGGAAAACAGTCTTTTAGATTAGCTTTTGTTTCATTTTTTTTATCAATCCTTATATGAACTCTTTAATTCAATAAAAATAATTTATAATTTATCTTGTCTTTTGTATTTCTTGGTCTCCATATAACGCGGTACGAATGATGTGATTTGTACTAATTCCGAGTTTCTTATAGCGCGGTTTCCATACAACGCGGTACGCACTCACCGCGTTATAGGAGGGTTGACTGTAATTTAATTTTTATGAAATAATAGTCACTCCCACATTATGTGGATCGTTATACTCTGTCGTGAGAGTAAGAGTTTCGTGTAAGGGTGGCACACCGAAGGAATACGATACGACACGATTAGTGTCTGGCGACGTGACAGTTAGCTTAGAAAAGCGTGCTTACCGAAAGGATACGACAGGCGATAGGATAAGCGACACAGCCAGCAACAGCACACGAATTTGACGCGTATCGTTTGGTGCCGTGCAAATCCAATAGAAGTGATAACAATAGCGCACATTGCTACGACAGTGGCATGGCTGCATCTATTGATATCGTATCCTTTAAAAACAAAACTAACAATGTCGGGCTCGAAGGAACACATTTCCTCTGCGGTTTCTTTTGTAAAGATAATCTGTTATGAACATACGGTTAATTTATTTCAGAATCAGTAACGTTAGCTGGATTTTCTTTAAATGGTTAAATCATTTCTTTTGAATATCGGGGTCGAGAAACACGAATTAATTCTTTTGAGTGTTTAAACTATTCTTTTTTTTGCTATACTAAGGAAGAGGCCGTATTATTTGAATTGAATATCGCTCTGCTCAATTACAATAAACGGGTTTTTTTTTTTAGTTGTAAATGATTAGGAAAGAGATTTGGCTCTGCGCAGATACCTGGTAAGCATTAAATTGCTTAGGCTTTTTCTCTCTCTTTAAGAAAAGATCATGTCATTCCGTACTTGGTTACTTGGTATTAAAACATTTAATAATTTCAAAAAATTGTAATGCTCTCTTGTTTCATATTGCAACACACTAATTAACTCCCCTACGCCCTCCTCCTCCAATCCGCCCTCTTCACCCCTTCCCTCCCGCTATGTTGGGAAAAAGTAATATAACGTAGTAAAGTAATATAAATTATTTTAAAACCGATTGTCAAACTATGTTTGGTGTCTCATGACGCTATGCGCATGCATTTGTAATTTTCGAAACATTTCCTCCCTGTTAATCTGGATGGTTTTTCCGAAATCTTTTTAGGTTAATTAAATTCTCTGAATAAATTACGTCCTAAAAGGGCGATTTGGATCTGGTTAGATAAAGAAAATGCAAATAAATGGCGGCCGACTGAAGATCAACTCCATACTAAAGCGCTAATAGGGGATGGGGATGCTAAATTCTTTGATAAACTACTCAGACGCAGCAAGAACAAGTTAAAACCATTACTGGGTTGGTAACTGGACACTATCCCAAAAGCATCCCCCAAAGCATCTATAGGTACAATACAGGTGAACCGTGTTGCAAAAGATGCAAACTACAGGAGGAAACGAGATCACATGTAATCTGCACATGTGAGGAATTGAAAGACTTCAGGCAGAAACATTTCGGGAAGAGATATATTGGAGACCTCGAGAGTTCTCAAGTTCCCACGGGGCAGGATACTGAGCTTTATAGAGAACACCAAGCTGCTCGAGTGGAAATAAGAGATTTAATAGGGACTGTACAATGAGCACCTAGCTCAAGTGCCTGGACTATAGATGCCCACCCGATCTTAAAAAAAAAAATACGTCCTATGGAAATATAAAATAATCTGTTTTAGATTCCTTGTATATTTGCTGTAGCATGGTATGACAGCATGATCAATGTTTTTTTTCTTGTTTTATCTCAAAATTTTTACGATTTCTAACTTACTATTTATTTTTAAAACATTAAGAAATACGTATATAAATATGTCGGTGATTCAATTTCTGGTTTTTTACATGTGTTTACTTATTAAATATGAAATTTTAATAAATATTTTTGTACACTTTTTTTAGAGGGTACTCCGCTGCAACGGATATATCTGCGTTTCCGTGGCGACAGTGATGTTCTAGTAACTTTATAAAATAAATTATCGCGTGGGCGTCCTCTTTTGTGTTCGCCATTTTTATTGCATGCAAAGTCAAACGATACTTATTTATGAAAAACTAAATCATTACAAATCATTCCAACCCCGAGTACCACACTAGGCTACCTATTCTAAGTACTATACAGGGTGTATCAAATAAAAAAGTAAATTTTGCTTGGGTGTTAACTACACGACATATAAAGCACAAACCCGCCGAAACCGGATTTCATCATTAAAAAATAAAAACAGTAAAATTTAGAGCCAAAATTCTTTAGTCGGGCCTGATGCAAGGAACACATCATGTTAAGCACCCGCTAGACGTGGTATTATGTATAAACACATTGCACTCATTCAGTATTATTCTTAATGGTATGTCATAAGTTCATTTAACGTCATTCTGAATAAATAAAGACCAATCGGCCAGTGTGCCCTTATAAAAATAGCAAAACAGGCATTTTAAATTTCTTATTTTTATAAATAAACATTCCTTATTTGTTAAGAGCATTCTACGTAAGTCTACAAAGTATTATTTTTAATATCCTGATAAGACGTTCGAGTTTCACCGGATATGCGACTTCAGTACTTACAAAAAACGTAAATATTTTTCTTTTGCTTTGTCGAATCGAGAGTTAGTTGTTAATAAATGGTACCACATGAATCTGAGTTATTTCTTTTGGATTTATTTAATCAAATAACGCAAAATGAATTGAATCGAATTACATAGAAATAAATGTAGAAACAGAAAATTTGCAAACACGCTTTTTACCATGATGTCGCGCGAAAATGAATCTATACATTCCCGCGCTCTGCCGATGCATCAAGCTTCGATTTTCTTTATATGAAATCATGATCATCCTGAAAAGGATCGTTTTTTCGAAACGGGAAGAATTTAAATAAAATGTTCGAAGTGGCTAGCACTCCAAGCGGCGATCCACACTAAACTAACAGCGGTAATGGCTGAATGATAGTGGTATGTGGGGGTATACTTGGCACGGCATTTAGGTTGGGCACAGGTGCGGCTCTAGCCCACGGCATTTACAAAATGTTTTCTTTTCTCGTAATGCTTACAGATAGACCCCTGTGCATTAAGACTTTTTTGATCGTAATGATTACAGCTGCTACATTTTATTATATTTACCTCTATATCTGATACACCCTGTATATTCCATAACAATTGAACTATTCCTACTAACTAAATAATGCCCCTATGATTCTTAATAACAAAACTATAATACAGTAGACTCGCGACCATATGAATACTACTTTTGCGTAAAGATGAAATATGTGAAATGTGTGATTAGTTCACATAATGGCAAATCTACTGTAAATCGGTGAGGTATCAGTTATTATTAAATGCGCTCATGGAACGATTTTCTATTCTAATACGTAACAATAACTTAATCCTAATGATTCTAACCAAGAGTAATTAAATTAGAAATCTATGGTTTAAATATTTGTAGTTTAAAACTAATTTCGACAACTAAAGAGCATAAAATATTCATTCATGAACACGTGCTTCCCTACTAACTATTTAAATAACATGCCGAAACCTATCTAGTTCGTTAGCAACATTACTAAAAATTCTAACCATTCAACCGATTTATTATCCCTAATATCCGTTTCGCGTCGCGGCCAATTTAACCCCCTAGCTAATGCCCTACTCCGTACGCGACCGCCACTCATACGAACATTCAAATAAGACATGCCCCGCTGTATCTATCCCACCACATTCATAATGCGAATCATTAATCCTCCCAATTCTACATAAAAATGATTTAAAATTACCGTGACCTGTTATTAATTCTACCGCCTGATACGATAAATTAACCCTCATTTCCCTAAAACGTGTAGCGCTACCGATAAATTTCCTAGTCCACTTCCCATTTAAAATAATATCCCACCTACTCTCCCAATCATTATCAAGTTTATCTCTAAACGCTTTTCTAATTACGCTAGCCGAAACTGGCCTAAATCTAATAATAGCGCTATCTCCGCTAGACGCCGCCTCTTTCGTTAATTGATCCGCCCTCTCATTACCGATTCTATCTACGTGAACCCTGGTCCAAAAAAAATATATCCCCTCGCGCAACATATCCTAAGTATCTAATAACAAATCAGTCGAATTTTTTAAATTCCCTAACGCTTCTAATACAGATAAACTATAAAATCCCAATCGCCCGTAATATAAACTATTGCCTGACCTATTGCAACCAATTCTGCCTGAAAAATATTACAGTGATCTCCTAATTTAAACTTTTAATTTTGTATTTCCATGCCCCTATTATAAACAATAAAAGCCGCCCCTGTAACCCCCGCACCTTTCGATCTATACGTACAAATTTCTAAACCCTCTCGAAAAGTGCCTCTAAATTTATTATAACTAATAATTTTTAATTCCGCTGGATGAATTCGCCCCCCTATATCTACTCGCCTTTCTAAATCGCCCGGTTCTAGTCTAATTCCCGTTGCCGTAATCAAACCCTCAAACCCTATTTTATTCGCGTCACTACGAAATGTGAGTTCCCTCAAACGTAAATCTACTGGTATAATGTCAGAAATAACGCACGCCGCGTCTGCCGTAATAGATGAATACGCGTTCGCGGCCCTAACCTCTAACAATCTTTGCGCCCCGATTTTTTTTGTTTCTTTAATTTTACAAGCATCTGCCCATATCGCCCCTGCGTTCAACATTACCGGCTCAATAGCGCCCTCTAAATAGTATCCGCCGCGTTACCGTTTAAACTCCATGTAACCTTAGCCGATGCTCTAATTTTATTACTCATTTCCCTATGTTTCGCGTAAATATACTGAATATGCGCTTCAAAATTTAATTTATCATCTAAACTAACGCCAAGATATTTAATAAATTCTTTGCAAAAAATGCTACCTACTCGTAATTTAAATGTAGGCTTTTTTTGCCTCGGTTTGCCAAAAATTGCCTCTGATTTGTCCGCATTAAAATTTAATTTATAAACTCCAAATTAAAATATTTGTTAAAGCCTGATAGTCCTATTTTTTTAACGTATTATATTGTCCTGCTTTAACTAATAACGTAGTGTCGTCCGCGAACGCGACTATCTCACAACCCTCTAGTAATATAATTTCAAAGAGACTATAAACTCTTGAAAGACTCGTATAAAGTATTCCAATACCCCGGCCCCGAACGCGAACCTTGTGGACAACCCTTAGTAATTTCCCTTGTAGTGCTAATACCCGGTTGATCAACTATCACGAATCTATCAGAGAAATATCCGCTAGCCATTCTAACTAAATTACCTAGGCAACTTTTACACTTTAATTGTACTACAATTTTTGGCTAGCAGGCATTATCAAAAGCACCTTTAATATTTAACAATATAATGTATACTTTTTCTAACTTGGCGGTTTTAACAAAATTTACAATCTATCGCATCTACAGTTGATTATCAAATGATACTGTCACCTGAGCGACCAACACGCAAAGGATAAGACATGGACAGATGTCGTAACTGTGTTGCTTTCCTACCAGTGTGTCATTTTATCGCTTCAATTAAATCTGCTTGGTACTTGTCCTATTGCTGGTTGTGTTGCCTATCGTATCGCGTATTGTATCTCTCCGGTGTGTACCCTACCTAAAAATAATTCCGCACAAGTAACGAAAACACAGAAAGTGACCAGACTTAGCAAGACATGTTAGTTTTCGTCCTAACATGTCTTGCTAAGTATTATCAAATACCTTCTATTGTCAGAAGCAGCAACGGATCTTACTTACAATTAGTTATAATCTTCGAGGCTGGAAAAACAGTAAGTTTAAATATCACGAAACCTAAAATACTGGAATTTCCAAAGTTCTCGCAATCGATACCGGATTCTCACCCCGGTTAGAATTTTCAGGCTTCAAACGCGTAATAGATAAATTTACGGCCGGGTATCGGAAATTCTTTCGCGAGCGAATTTAAAAATAACAAAATTCTTATGTTAGTTATAATGGATGGAATGTGATCGAATTTTTGGAAATGGAGATGTAGCTGATATTTGGCAACCTGTTTTATTAGTAGCGTTGTAGAAATGGTGATACGAAGAACTGTGTAAACAAGTTGTTTACATATGCACGAACTTGCGATATATAAATGTAGGTGCCAGGAGATGGTAAACAATATCTCGTTTCTTAGAAATTCCTAAAGGAGTCCATGAAATGTGGATATTCATGCCAGCCAGATGCGTGAAAACAAAAGCAGCAGCAGTAAAAAATAAGTATATTATATGCCGCTATGATTCTCTATCATAGCCTTCTTTTTTTATTTACCCACAAACATTTTTAATACCCCTCTTCACTGGTGATTGAAAAAAAGATTTTATCATTTAAAAAAAGTTATCCTTACCCTCCTCTAACCATTCTATGGTACACAAGATCATTTAAAACTTTATAATAGGTATATATTGAGTATTAACATGCTACAAATAGATTAGGTATACTCGAAACAGGAACGTTATTAGGCTGTTGCTATCCAGGCGCATCATAGAAAACTATCAGTTGTCGAATTTCTAATGCATCCCAATTAAAAACATTGGCAGTTGACAGCTCCCATGACGCGGCTGGGGAATAACAGCAGAGAACGTTTATCTTTCGAGGCATACCTAAGGCGTGTTCGTTTTACTCTCGGGTGCTACACCGAGTAGCACCGAATGTGATCCAGCGCTCTGATCGTGTTCGTTTTAGCAAGAGCAACCTACCCGCGAACTACCCAGAAAGCTACGTCCCTCTCCCCCCAAAGCAATAAGAAATTATCGGTGCTATCTACCCTACGCCGAGTTATTAAGGTTATGTTTATGTTAGCTTGGTTAGTTTTAGCGGTTTTTGGATATATTTTCACACATATAGGATAAGAAAATCAGCATAAGAGAAATGACACAGGAAATTTTGTTACATGATGCAGGGTCAGATGAAACGTATAAATTAGTAGAGTGCAAGCGAAGACGCAAATAGAGGAGAAAATTGTTAGTCGTCAGTGCTATTGCACACTACAGAAAGTGTAATAAGTAAACTCTTGCTTGTGTTGTTTTAAATCATTTATTAGTACTACTCATACTTTTTTAAAATTCTTAAAGTAATGCTTAATAATACTGTTAACGATAAGAATGATTCTTAACCTAATACCTTCATTTACGACGACCGAGACACAGACACGTTCGTCTTAATTATCAGCGGCGTTGTTAAGAGGTAGCGAAGTTCAGTTCAGTTCGGTGCTACCTACTCGTTCTTACCTCTAAAACGAACACGCCTCTAGTATATTTGTATCATGGTATTAATTAAATTGCATCGTGGCCATGATAATTAGGTGTATATGTTCATCGTACGGTAACTATATGATTCTAATTTAGTTTCCTTGGTATCGATACTTATTCAGGGGTGAAGACGCAATGTAGCTCGTTCTAAAATAAATGACTGGGAATCCATGGAGACCAGGTGGTTGTTGATACAAAATCCTCTTTAGAAATTGTTTTACTTTTTCGTTAATTCATATTAATTGAATCATATTTCCGTAATCTCTTCAAAATTGAAGAGAAACTCTAATGCAAATTATTGCATTTACCATTGGGCTGAAAGTACGTAGAAGAAACGTCAGCATTTTTCATCATTAGAAAAAAATTCGCCGAATGAACCTACCTTTTCTTTTAAGGATTGTATATATTTTGCTGTTTTGAGTATCAAGATATATCTTGAATACTTGAAAGGAGCTTTGACTATCATGATACCAGCATTGTATTCTTGACGTGGATCCTTTTCTATAATATTTTGAAATAAACTTGAGTTCTGTACTAGCTGATGTTGAAGGTGTTTCTTGTAATTGATGTTTAAATTTTTGTGTAAATAAGTATCTAACATTTCGTAAACTTTGAAGTTATCTATTATAATTGTATATGACCGTTTAAATTGGAATTTTAATATGTATAAGTTAATCTTAAAAAAATGATGTTATATTATTGTATTTTAATTTGCAGTCAGAGTAATCTCTTTCCTATAATGTGAAATATATATACTTAACAGCCAAATTGCGGAATCCAATTACTTGCTACATTAACATGTAATACGTGTGATGCAGCAATGTTATAAGTAAGTTCAAAAAATAGTAATAAGCACAATCATTTAAAACGCATTTAAATATAATAAGTTCCTTATAAAGCATTTATTGTTAGTAAGGAATAGTAACATGACATTAGCTTCGATTCTTAGGAAGGACTGTGTCTTTGTCCTACACTTTATAATATATTAATTATATTAATACACTTTCGTATGTATGTGATAACGTGTTTCAAAAGTATATGTCAGGATGTTCGGGATTAAGGTGTATTCATAAACTTAACGTTACAGTTACCAATTGCAGTAGCGTTTTCGTTTCGATTGTTAAATATTTGAAAGGATTTGCCATAATATGTAAACTCCCATACTGTTAATTAATGAGATCAAAGTCTTACTCAAGAATGAATTTCAGCTGTCCTGTTCGACCAATGCGGATGAATTGTTTAATAATTTCCATCGTTCCTTTATGAAATTATTTAATAGCTGTTTTCCTGAAAAAAAAATCTCAATTACGAAAAAAATGAAAAAGATCACACTCTTGCTAATGATGATATAATTAATCTGAGAAAAACATTAGATGCGTGGGCTACAGTCACAAAAATTACACAAAGAAATGACTGCTACCAGATATACCGCTCCATTAAATCAGAATATATAAAAAAAACAACGGAGCTGAAACAAAAGTCTAATGCAGCTTATATTGAAAACTCTGACAACAAAATAAAAGCCACTTGGACGGTAATCAACAACGTAATTAAATCCAACCCACGTAGCAATGACTTTGACTGTATATTATCGGCTAATGTCTTAAACAAGTATTTTTGTGAGATTGGTCAATGCACGTCATCCGGAATATCTAGCGGTCCTTCATATGTAGATCTCTTGCGTAATCGAAAGCCAGATAACATCAAATCATTTTTCTTTACTCCAATAACATCAGAAGAGATACGAACTATAACAAAAAACCTGAAAAACAAAGATACAAAAGATGCATATGGAATTTCTACACGTTTTCTGAAGTGTCTTGAGGAAGAGCTATGCGAACCTCTAGCAACAATTTTTATAAAATAATAATAATAATCTTTATTAATCCTTTCGACTCATTTGAGCATAGGATACGTCATACAGATGTACAAATATTACAATGAAATTTTTAGGTGGTATATATGTGCATATCAAAATATATATATATATTTATGTGTGTATATTTAAATTTAAATCTCAGGATCTCTACAGAATTCGTCAAATGAATAATAGGCCTTGTTTAGGAGTAGCTGTTTAATTTGTTTTTTAAATGTATTTAGTGGCATTTCTTTATAGTGAGTGGATAACTTATTAAACGCTTTAATAGCCATATATTTAGGATTTTTTTCAGTTAAAGTCAGTCTGTGGCGGGGGACCTCTAGCAGATGAATATTTCTGGTATTATAGTTGTGATACTGGTTGATATTTATCACATCAAAAGTGTTATCTTTAACATAGGTGCACAACTGATAGATATATGCGCATGGAGAGTCATTATTCCTAGATCTTTAAATAATTCTCTACAAGTTGTTCTAGGCTTACTCCCAACATTGTACGTAGAGTCTCTTTTGTATTTTAAAAACAACTATAACATCCGATGAAGCACCCCAGGCGGCAAGACCATAAGATAGTAAGGAATGGAAATGCGCGTAATAGAATATTTTTAAAACATCAATACTTAGCTCCTGCCTCAACCTCGACAGCATAAAACAAACGATATTTAATCTCTTTCGTAGCGAATCTATATGTAATTTCCAACTGCAGCGCGAATCTATAGTAAGGCCCAGGAATTTATGGGAATCTACCTGTTTATACTCCCCCATCAACAGTAACGTAATGTGAGGAATTCCTATCGCTATTGGTAGTTTGGAATTCTACAAATACAGTTTTCTTGCTATTTAGATGTAGTCGATTAACATTGAAATAAGAGTTTAGCTTGTATATTGAGGCAGTAGTCCCCACTGCAATGTCTTCCTTTTTAGCACTTACAAGCAAAGATGTGTCATCCGCGAACATGACAGCATTTACCAGCGACATATCACTTACATAAAGTATGTACAGGAGCGGACCTAAAACGCTTCCTTGTGCCACGCCTCGTTCCAGTAATAAATCTTCTGACTTCACCTTATTTACTTCCACATAATGCATCCTATTATATAAATAGCTTGCAAACCATTCATACGCAAATGCCTCTTATGCCATGACATTCTAATTTTTGTAATAAGATCTTATGGTCCACCAAGTCAAAAGCCTTACTCAGGTCGACAAAACATCCAATACATGCATTTTTCATGTCTAGATTCCTATAAAGTTCGTCTAGAAATTTCAATACAGCGGAGGCAGTTGATCGCCCCTTTCTGAAACCAAATTGATTGTCGTTTAATACGTTTTCTTTATCCAAGAACTTTACCAGTCTGACTGCTATTAATTTTTCAATTAATTTAGAAAAAACACTTAATAAAGATATAGGTCGATAATTCTCTACTATACAAGTTGTTCCTGTTTTTAATACAGGTATAATTTTTGCAATTTTTAATGCGTCAATGAAAACACCTTCAGAGAAAGAGTTATTTATTATCTTCGCCAAAGGAGCTGCAATTTCCTCTACACATCCTTTTAACAAATGTGTATTGATATTATCATGACCAGATGAGTAGGTGTTCTTAAGGCTTCTCACGATATTAATTACTTCCACCTCAGTTGTAGGATACAAGAAAAATGTATTTGACGATTGAGACAAGTTATTATCAATAACACGATGGTCATTGACATCTGTAACAAATTTTTCTGCTGCAGTATTGAAATACTTATTGAAGTAGTTAGCAATATCCAATGAGTTACCTAATATACCGTCCCTCGTGTTTAATTTTGTGATTTTTTTCGGTGCCTTTTTCTTATTAGAGTTAATAATACTCCAAGCTAATTTCGCTTTATTTTCGGTATTTCTCATAATCCTATTATTATGTAACAATTTAGCATTTTTGATTACTTTCCTATAAACAGATTTATACTTTTTATAGTAGTTTTGTACATAACTGTCTCCATTTAATGTCAACTTATATAACTGTTTTAGATACTGAGACGAAGTACAGATCCCTTTGGTAATCCAACCATTTTTGTTAATTTGTTTTGTTGAATACTTAACTAATGGACAGCTAATTTGATAGTGGTAGTTGAACACCGCCATAAAATTTTTGTACTGGCCACTCGCATCCCCATTCCCCAAAACACTAATCCAATTTTCACTAGATAATTTGGACTTAAAATTTCGTACAGTAACTTTGTTAATAAGAGGTTTATAATCACTACAATTCTTAGAGTCATCAACTATTGACTCCCCCGAAACAGAGGAAATAGTAAGCCCTTGCGCGTGATTGATCTGAAATGCCATTGCATACAATCTCACTATCATAAACCGGAACTGATTTACTTAAACTATGTTGTCAAGGCAGTTATTCAAACGAGTTGGTTTTCTTTATTGTTATCGACAAGTTATAGGTTTCCATCAAGTCTGTAAACATACTTAAATCATTCGATTCTTTTAGAAAATTTATGTTGAAATCACCACAAATTATTACTTGAAAATTATCGTATTGACTGGCAATATATAACGCTTCATCTAGCTTTTTTGTAAAAACATTAAAACTACCCACACAACTACGGTAGATAACAATTATGATAATCCTGAAATTTAAGCAATTAAACCTTGCAGCGGCACATTCAAAGTGCAACTCCACGGATAAACTATTTATCCTATCTAATACCTGATACTTAAAATTACTATCACTACGTAACTTATCGTTAAAAAATAAAGCAACCCCACCATGCATTAGAGTTGCTCTAGAAAAATGACAAAGTAAACTAAAACCAGAAACATTCACAACTTCAATGTTATTACTACAAAACCAGTGTTCGGTCACACACAAGAAGTGGCAACATTCCCCGTCCAAAAATACCTCCAATTCCCTAGTCTTATTATTCATAGATTGTAAATTTTGATGAAAAAGTGTAAGCTGCACTAAACGATCACCTTTAAGTGCTGTCCTTTCCAAAAATTTTCATTACTGTTGAGCCATTTAATCACCCCGACTATTTCCCTTGCTATCATTTGTTTTGATTTATATTTCAGATGCATACCATCGTATGCATAGTCATTCAGTGTAATGATGTTGTTTATACAGAATAAATATGCGTGTTCAAAATTTTGGATTATATTATAGATACTATAATTTATATGTTCAACTATACGATTTAGTTTTTGATTATTACATCTAAATGGCAAGGTGCTGATTATAAGATTGGTGCATTTGGTAAGTTCCAGTATATTTCTGAAACAACTCATAGTTTGCGATATGTTATCCGAATTGTAGCATTCATCAACATTGTTAGACCCACCCATTATGACAAGGTAATCATTTTTTCCCAAACTATGAACTTCCTGTTAACATTCTCTATTATAGCATCTAGTTTCGCATTTGGTTTTGTTATACTGAAGGTACTAAATTCTTCTTCAATGCCTTCGTCGATGAGTTTACTATATGCACGACAATGACTATCGCCAAGAATAACAATTTTTCTTTTAATCTCACTACTATTATCAGCAGTTGAAACTGCTTTCTGTTTCCAATTCGTCTGTAAATCAACATTTCCAAGTTCAATGGATCGGTGTGATTGAAAGTTCTTCCGCTGTTTATTGGGGTTTCTAATATCAATTGTGCTGTTACTCTCAAACACCGGCCGCAATTCATCCGTCTGACTACACTGGTCCTGAGCACATATCTCCGCTTGCGTAGATTTAGTACCGGTATTCCCTTCCAACGTTAGCTCCAATTCTGTTTGACTGCACCCATCCTTTTAACACCTGCGAGCAACAGGGAATTTTTCCCAGCGCTTTGAAACTAGGGAAAATTATTCCCATACACAAAAAAGGTAATAGAAATTTGTGTGAGAACTATAGGCCCATCAGCATATTACCATCTATATCAAAAATATTTGAACATGCGATTACATCCAGATTGATCTTTTTCTTTGAGAAGAATAACTACTTAACACCAAAACAACACGGCTACAGGAAAACACGCTCGACGATCAGTGGGATCTCACAAATGCTTCAAGAGATTTGCGATGCTTTTGACTCTGGTGCTTGGGCCCAGATGACACTATTGGATTTATCAAAAGCTTTTGATTCGGTAAATCACAAGATCCTACTTGAGAAATTAGAGTACTATGGCATCAGAGGATGTACGTTGGAGTTACTAAAGTCTTATATCGCTGGTAGGGTGCAGCAGACGGAGTGGAACCAGTCACTGTCTCCCCTTGGAGAAATTAAGCATGGTGTACCTCAGGGATCCATTCTCGGGCCTTTACTGCTCCTGATTTATGTCAACGACCTTCCATCCAACATTGTGGTGCGCGAGGTTTGTCTGTACGCGGACGATACGACGTTACTGGTGCGAGCGGACGATCTTTTAACGCTTCGGCAGGAGTGCGAGAAAGCCATGGAAGACGCAGAACGTTGGTTTACTGCGAATAATCTAAAAATAAACGTTGACAAAACTAAAACTATTACCTTTTCCACTCGCAGTGGCGCTCCGTCCGAGGTGGAATTTCTGGGAATCACCATCGATAGTGGTTTGAAATGGCATCGGCATATTGATAACCTGTGCGGTAAGCTATCCACCGCTTTGTACGCTCTTGGAAGGGTTAAACGCGCGGCGACTGATGAGGCAGCTAGGATGGTTTACTTTTCATATTTTCACTCCATTCTGTCATATGGTATTCTGTTTTGGGGAGTGTCGGCGGAGGCGGACAGGGTATTTGTGCTACAAAAGAAAGCAGTCAGAATTTTTGTGCAGCCTAAACTACAATGAAAGCTGCAGGTCACATTTCAAAAGACAGAATATACTTACCTTGCCGTCGCAGTACATCATGTCCGTCGTTACTTATACGCACAACAACAAAGAAAAATTTGCCTTGAATGGAGATAGCCACCACTATCAAACAAGAAAACGGGACGAGTTGAGGATGCCATATCACAGGCTCACTTGTACTCAGAAATCCGAAAACTTCTGGGGAGCTAAACTGTATAACCATCTTCCAATTCAGATAAAACAACTACCGTCTTTAACTTTTGTCAAGCGAGTGAGAAAACTGCTAGTGGACAAAGAGCCGTACTCGATTACAGAATTTTTAAATTCTTGATTTTTGCTTTCACTTCTGTTTTGTTAGTCTTTCTCTATGTGTATTATTTTATAATTATTTTGTTTGTTATATACTGAATTCTTTGCGTGATATTTTTAATCTTTATTTTATTTTATATGTATGTGTATGTATTTTTTTTAACTTTAACCATTGTACAATGTACAAGATAAAAAATTTCGACAATGTATGTAATGGTTAAATTGCACAAAATAAACTTAAACAATGAACAAACAATAAACTGTTGCAGTTTCACGTACACAATTCGTTTGCATGATGTTCGTTGTAATTGTTAACAGAGATAGGATTTATAAAATTGAAGTTTGGAGTTACCGTTATGTGTTGTTACAATGAAGATATGCGGCAACTAAAGCTAAGCGAAGCGAAGTTGGGCAACGAAGATATAAAACAACATTTATTTTTACTCCCTTTTGCTCTATTCAGATTCGAGAGAATTTACCACTGGTGTAGTTCAATTGCAAACGGGTGCCTACTTGTCGTAGCTTTTCATATTAAAATTACACGCAGTACTACGAACAATAACAGCAATTACTACAAAATCTGTTCAAATACAAGAAAAGCTTATCGAAACTGTTTGGAAACATGAGAGTTTCATAACACTGATTTGAGTGACACACAGAGAGACGTGAGCCTGATGTCAAAAATATATGGCAAGAAATTGCTATAAAATATAATTGAAAATCAGATAAACCTTAAGGATATTGTGTTTATTTGTTTTAAAATACATACCGTCAGATGGTGTGAAATTGATCACTAATTCGGCTTTATACAAATATGAAAATAGCATCAAATCTATAGCACTCCAAAAAGCCCAACTCCAACGACAACAAACGGCATAGGTCTTCCTCCGTCATATAGCGCTGTATTTGCAGGAAAGTTTTGTTCCTTTTGGAGTCTTCTCTAAAGCTAAACTTGAAAAAATCAGCCATCATTAAATCTACCCTTCGCCCCAGTACTTATAACCGGAAACATGCATTAAATATGCAAGCACGGCCATTTCGATATTCCCAAAGCTATTAAATACAATACAATCAAACCGAAAAGAAACAAAAAGGTAAGGGATGATTTTATCGTTCATATCCTTTTAAATACATATCGCAAAGAACAAATATCTGCTTGATAAACGTTTCATGTAAGGCTCACCACAGTGCATCAGAATGCCCATGAGACCTGTAAAGTACTATGGTATACACTTGAAATTACCATCAACGGAAAGGGACGGACAGATGTTGCAAATAATCACATAGAAGTGCTTGTCAATAATGGTTTCTTTATTATATTACAAGCGTAAAGGCAGATTAAGCATCGTCCTGCGCCGTATCGTTTTACTTTGGTAGATATTGCAGCATATGACTCGCCAAGCACTAGTATAGTGCAACCAAGTAGAATTGAAACCTGAAGCAGCACGTTGAATCGAACAGTACATTCGGAGACAAAAGTTTTTCGGGCAAAATTTGAATTTCTCTCTAACCTAACAATATAATTTCATGACATTATATTTGATTACTTACACTGTTTTTTATAAGTAAGCGTACTATATTGCAAAGATCAACTAATAAAATGAAGTGATATATATACTGCAATTTATTATATTTACTACATATTTACATTACAACGTAGGTTGTGGATATAGAATTGATTATGTATTTATTATAAACAAGATACATTTACAACAACGTTTAATATTTAAGAATTATAGAAGGTGTTGTATATTAAACTAATATGTGTGAAATCAAAAACGTAAATAAGAAATCTGTCAAACCTGCAACTAAAGTTCACTTTCAGAGTCCGTCCATTCTATTTCACTACATGATTCACTTAACCGTATGATAAATTCATTCACCTTATCATGAAGTCTATCACATTCTATTATTTTGCAATTCGTTTGACATGTTCACTTTCGGCCTGCCAGAGATCTGGAGTAATTTCTTCAAATGACTGACTGATTAAAACCTCTATGTCAACGAGCTATTGCACAGTTATCTATTTTGTATTCGGAAAGTTGTTTTTTCGTTTCACTATTTCTAGCAGTTTACATTAAAAAGTAAGGTTATACATTTCTCACCGTCACATTATCGTTGATTAACCGTGATAGCTTTCACAAAAGTTGTTATGTAATATATAAAACGGAAAAAAAAGTTAAAATGAAGAAAATGAGATATATATGACAAATAAATAGCGAAACACAAACAAACAACGAGTAAACAAATGAGACGGGACTGTACTTGGCTGTCAAACGTGAAAAAAGTAGGTGCGCGGGTGAGTGGAGTAAAGAGATTGACAAATTAGTTCGCATATTTTCCGGGTCTCAAATCTGTTTGGTCGCACTATAGGTAGAATATTCTAGAAATCAAAGTTATGGTTGTTTCTGCGTCCAGGTGGATCAAATAATAAACTGGAAATTCAACAGTTCAAATATGTTAATTTTGGACTGTTGAATTTAATATTTCTTAAGTTAAACTAAAAAAAATTTGCGTAGTCTGTTTCCCATCCCTTCTACGTGCCTACGATAGAAGCAATCAGAAACCTTATCCACGTCTGTATATGTTGAGTTAAACCGAGAACATCGAGTTTTTGAGACATTTCTATGCATTTTTACCATGATCGATCGGAGTGATATAAGTAGAACAACGCACAAATAACCCAAAAAAATACTCAAACATCTCGATAAACTGACATTCTCGGTTTGACTCGGCGCATGCTTATGCATGAACGAGGAAAAATTTTAATAGTTTAGTTTGCCTGGCAGATATTTCACAAATATTGATTTAAGATAGTTTAATAGTGTTTAAGTAACTTTTAAACGTTGGTATTTTTACGTGTATTAAAACTAAAGAGAACTAAGAAGAAAATTGGTGTTCTATTTGACAAAAAAGAAGATAAGTTGCTTATTGACGATGTCTTTTGGAATATGTGAAAACGTTTGCGTAAATTGACAGGACAAGAAGCGACATTCGCTATTTTCAATGAGTAAACACGGACAACTTTCGTGACATTTCTAGCAGTTTCTTAATTGACGGATAGCCTATCTCATTAGGAGCTGCCCCCCATTCGCCTCGATCCTTTAATATGGAGATGACATGGTTATCTTTAACATACAAATGGATTTGAATTCTGAATACAGAAATGGCTGCAAGCCAATGAGCTACAATTGTCCTTGGATAAGTTCAAGGCAGTGGTATTCTCGAAAAGAAGAATAGATAGTAGGAGAGAGAACATAAGAACAAATTATTTTGATACACCGATTATGAAAGAAGTGAAATTTCTGGGCGTAACCCTGCACTGTAAAAATTTACAGTAATTTTGCCATGGTAAATCAGGAATATTACATGTAATAACCTTGTGAATTTACCACAATAAATCGAGAGGCTGCCCTGCATAGTTTGGTGGAAGGACTCGAAAGGAGCCTACATCAAAAGGAAGTGGCCCTTGCAGTATTTTTAGACATCGAGGGCGCCTTTGATAACACATCAACGCCCTCGATTAACCGATCACTAATGGAACGGAACATTGACCACACGACTAGCAGATGGGTTGACTGCATGCTAAGAGGCAGAGTGGTCTATGCCAATATGCTAGATAAAACATAGATAAAAGCATCGCCATGAGGACCACCAGAGGGTGTCCTCAAGGGGAAGTACTGTCACTACTGCTGTGGAGCTTGGTCGTGGATGATCTCGTCAGATCATTAAACGACAAAGAAATATGGACGCAGGGGTACGCTGATGACATTGTCATCGTAGCTAGGGGGAAGTTCCCAGGCGTGGTGGCGGGCATCATGCGTAATGCGATGCGAATGGTGGAGAAATGGTGCCTTTCACAAGGACTCTCAGTTAATCCACAAAAAACAAAGTTGGTTGCCTTTACCAACATGAGAAAACTCAATGACCTAGGCGGCATTTGACTGTTTGGGCAGGAGTTACAATTAACCAAGGAAGTAAAGTATCTGGGTGTTACCCTTGATGCAAAACTGAGCTGGAAAAATCATTTAGTTAACACAACGACCAGGGCCACGCAACTATTCTGGCGCTGCAGGAGAGTTGCTGGCAAAACCTGGGGATTAAAGCCGAAGGTGATCCATTGGCTATATACTGCCGTGATAAGACCAGCAATAACATACGGGGCAGTAGTCTGGTGGAGGAGGACAGAAGTGTCCTCCGCAGCGAAGCTGCTGACCGCTGTCCAGAGACAAGCGTTGCTGGGTATCACTGGTGCAACTAACAGTACAGGGACCGCCTCTTTGGAGACCATTGTGGGCCTCCCTCCGCTGGAACTCTATGTGAGAGCGGAGGCAATGAATGCGATCCTTAGACTGAAAGCCAACAACCTGTGGCATCCCAACTTCAGGGTGGGAGGACACAGTTATACTGCGGGCACATTGCTGGACGGGCCATTGCTACAAATGCCCACGGACAGCATGGCACCCGAAATTATCTTCACTGAAAAGGTGAAAATCTCCATACCGAACAGAGACCAGGCGCGTAGTGAGATCACTGCTAACGAAAACTGGTACACGGATGGATCCAAATCCAGCCAGGGGACAGGAGCCGGTATTTGCGGGCCCAGTCCTAATCAAAGGATATTCATAAGCCTGGGGAAACATACAACGGTCTTCCAGGCAGAGGTATTCGCCCTTGCAGCCTGTGCAGAAATGATTGCAAAAGGGGGCTGCATGAGGAGGAAAATTAACATAATGACTGACAGCCAGGCTGTCATTAAGGTAGTCTCAAACCCTGTAACTAGGTCAAAACTAGTTAGGGACTGCAAACAATCCCTCAATGCACTGGCACGAGACAACAGGGTGTCTCTAATTTGGGTGCCGGGACATGAGGATATAAAGGGCAACGTAATCGCTGATGAACTAGCCAAGGAGGGCTCTAAGAGACACTTCATGGGTCCAGAGCCCGTATGTGGGATTACTAAGGATTCCGCAAGAAGGGAGATCTGGACCTGGTTAGATAAAGAAAGTACAAAAGAAATGGAGGTCGACTGAAGGTCAACTCCATACCAAAACGCTGATAGGGGATGGGGATGGTAGTTTCTCTGATAACCTACTCAAGCGCAGTAAGAAAGAAGTTAAAACCATTACTGGGTTGGTAACTGGACACTGCCCTCTGAAAAAGCATCTATACAACACAGGCCGTGTAAGCGAACCGTGGTGTAGAGGATGCGAGCTTCAGGAGGAAACGAGTTCACATGTAATCTGCACATGTGAGGAACTAAAGGTACTCAGGCAGGAATATTTCGGGAGAGATCTATTGGAGCCCTCGAAAGTCCTCAAGTTTCCACTGGGCAAGATACTGGGCTTTATAGGGAACACGAAGCTGCTCGAGTGGAAATAAGAGAATCAATAGGGATGGTACAATGAGCACCAAGCTCAAGTGCCCGGACATCAAGTGCCCACCCTAATCTAAATGAATGAATGAATGAATGAAAGGTTTGATTATACATAGGTCGTATATAACGACAATTTGTAGATTACGTTTTAATCATTACTTTCATCTGCTCATCTTATCCTGGAGTCTCCATTACGTGAATGGGGGAAAGTTGGAGATACGAATCACATTTTCTTCGAGTGTTCGAAACTTTGAAATGAGTCATCAATTTTACACGTGAAATTAAGGAAGACATTTCCAGTGAACTTTCTTAGTGATAGTTTTTCCGTCTTTCTCAATAAACTCTACTTCTTTTCCGTTTCTAATCTTATGTTTTATGTGTTCCGCTGTCCATTTCTGTATATGCTGCAACGGACACTATAGCTAGAAAGCTCTTTCCTTGTGTTGTCTCGTTGCGTTATTATATCGGTTCTATACTCATAGAAGCAAGCATTTACTACTTACGCAGAAAAAAAGTAAATAACCCTTTCGTGTGGATCCAATTTACGCTAGTGACTGGTTGCAATGGTTGTCGCGAGAGGCTAAGAAAACTGATTCACCATCATCACCATCGACAGAGAGAATACCACTGCAGCCATTGTTCCAATGTTGACTTTGACGGTCTTTGGTAATGATTGACAATAACTGAATATTTGTATTATACCAGTCAGCAGTGAAAAATGTAAACATTTGTGTAAAATTATAATACGTATTACAATATAAAATAGGCTGTACCACCAAGGTAGCTCATTAGATTTTTTCAAACTTCCAATAGGGGTTTCATTTTGAAACTTGCCTAGTAGTTACGACCCACTGGTATCTCCTTAGGAAAATATTTTCAGCTTTACAGCACCTTTAGTATCCAGGGTGTTGATATCACATTCATGTTTAAATAAAGTGGTAAAAACAGGTTGCCCACTCCATTGAAGCTAATACTTGTGCTTTACGCCAAAAATATTATTAAATTTGTTGCATCATGATATCAGTATACATACATACTATAAAAAGCACTTGTTAGAGAAGTAACTGATTAATACAAGCGAAGAACATCGTTTTTTACTCCGGAGAACGGTGATTATATTTGCTTGTGTAAATGAACTTAGCGAAAGGAAAGCGGCAATATATGTATGTACATATTTACCAGGAAAGTTGTTACAACTACTACAACTTTCACTGTTAATTTGGTGAAATTACAAACGGTATGCTAGCGCAATTTTTTGCCGCTTCTTGACGGGACAATTTTCCACCCTGAAAGTGTCTTCTAATTGGATTTCCTGTTTGCGTCGCAGTAATGCCGCCAAGTGCTGTTGGTACTACCAGCAAGAGCACTTTTTCTCCGCAAAGCGACATCTCCGAACGTCAACTACCTACTCGTTCGAAGTTGCCCTTAGTAGATAGCGCTCGTAAAGCTAAACGACATTCCTAAACGGTTTTACGTCAGCGAATTTCAAAACGAAGATTAGGTACTGAATCGAAGCTCTGTCTGCTTATGGGTACCTACACGTGGATGCAATAATTAAAATTAACATAAATACTTAAAATAATGAACATAAATGAAAACCAAAAGGTTGGAAATCCTGTACCGGCATACTCCAATTCTTACTACAAAAATGTTATTTTTTAATTTTGTTTTGAGTAATTACTTATGTTTATATTTAATTTAATGAAATACATCGCTGAAATTGTCGTAGGAATTTGCTGTTCTAATTCTAAATTTGTAACTATTTACGTATATAAAAATCTTGGACTATTTAAAAAATATATACATATTCTCATGCAAACGGAAATTCAATAGAAAAATTATTCGCATAAAAATGATTTAGTAGTCGGTGAGATTGTAAACAATGATGACAATGAACCTAAACGGTATGTATTTAGTTTTTTTAATATTAATATTCAATGTTTATCTAACAAAATCAATTTAATTGAACTTTTTATAAATACTTATGATTTCGCATTTTTATTATTTAGTGAACATTGGCTCGACGAACTACGAATTAATTCGGTTTTTATTAATAATTATAAATTGATGTCTGCCTTTTGTCGGGAGTCGCGGTGCTCATGGGGGTTCAGCGATATTTGTCAAGAGTGGATTAGCTAATTCTTGTCGTCCAGTTACGTTTTGCAAAGTTTTGTCTGTTGAGTATGTTATCGAATGTTCTGGGATTGCGTTCAGAGACGATTTTTGCATTATTAATGTTTATAGGCCACCTAATAAAGAAAAGCAAGCATTTGACACCTTTTGTTTACATTTAACTGAAATATTTCATAAAGCATTGAAAAGTTTTAAAGTATTACTATTTTGTGGAGATCTGAATATTAATCAGGCGGAAGATGTAATTGAATTTAAAATTTTGAGTGATATTTTTTATTCATTTAATCTAACATCGCTTATCAAAGAACCTACACGCATTTTTTCGACTTCTTCGTATACCAGTATTACATCGATTGACTATGTTGTTACAAACTTTCCTGAATTAGTAAATGTTCGCAACTTTGATCCGGGTCTATCAGATCATTTCGGTCAAATAGTGTGCTATTCTGGGTTTGTTGGGGATACGAACACGACTACTTCTGTTGATTATTTTTTTAGGGATATTAATCAGACCAGTATTAACACTTTTAGATACCTACTTTCAATTCACATGTATGATGATTTACATGTTGCTGATTTTTCTGATATTAACACAGTATTTAATATTTTTTTTGAAAGCTTTTTATGGTGTTTTAATAGGGCATTTGAAGTTAGACACAAAAGCGTTAACTTAAAATCTGGTTTGGGTTTTAATATAATTTTTTCTCCTCAATTGACTTTACAATTAAGCGAACTTGAAAAAATTGAACTGGTTGCGTAAAAGGGTAAGTGGCAGTGACATTCAGATTAAGTATAGGTGTCTTGTTAGGGAGGTGCGTAATAATATAAAAAGAGAAAAGTTATCTTATTTTAGTCGAGCAGTGGCGCGCTCCACTAATAAACAAAAAACAGTTTGGGGTATTGTAAAAACCGTTCAGGGTAAAATGCAGTGTCGGGACGAAATGGTGATTAATTGCAATGGCAGTATTACGTCAGATTTGAATGAAATTGTTAATATATTTGGTAATTACTTATCTACAGATATTGAAAACGAATTTTGAGTAAATTTGCTCTTAGTTCCACTGATTGCACTACTAGTGCAGCGGTTGATCATTCAATGTTTTATGTTCCTACGACTTGTCATGAAGTATTTGGAGTTATTCACAATTTAACTAATAAAAAATCTACAGGTCTTGATGAGATACCTATAACTTTAATTAAAGAATGTAGTAATGAATTATCTGAATTTCTTGCGTGTGCTATCAATGAATCTGTAATGCAAGGTAAATTTCCAACTGCTCTTAAATCAGCAGCGATCTCTTTATTACATAAAAAAGGTGATCCCACAAATATTGAAAATTATCGCCCAATTTCACTTCTAAGTGTATTTTCTAAAATTTTTGAGAAAATAATCTCTAACAGAATATATTCTTATCTTGACAAATATAACTTAATTTCTGATAGTCAGTATGGTTATAGGCCTGGACATTCGACGGAAACTGCTATAGGTGACTGCATTCAACATATTTATGACCAAATGGATGTCGGTAGATTTGTAGTTTGTATTTTATTTGATCTAACAAGAGCTTTTGACACAGTTAGATGCTCATATGTGTCCGAAAAGTTGAACAAATTAGGTATTCGTGGCATTTTAAATCAATTTGTGGTCTCTTTTTTGAGCGATAGAGAGATAATCGTAAAGCATAACAATGTAAAGTCTAAACCATACCCGGTCAATGTAGGTACACCGCAAGGTGGCGTAATGGGACCTTTGATTTTTTTATTATTTATTAATGATCTCCCACATTATATCTCTGAAGGGAAAATTTTTTGTATGCCGACGATGTTTGCATTGTCGTGAGTAGTGACAACAAGTTTGATATTTTGAAAAAAGTTGATACAGTTTTGAGTGAATTTGAGAGATGGTGTTCTGCTAATAAATTAATGATAAATCATGGAAAAACGGTCTTTGTTGAATTTTTTAATAAGTATAGATGTTCCTCTGAATTTAATTTTTCTTTTAATGACGAAAAAATAATATCCTCGTCAACTTGTAAATTTTTAGGTATTATTTGGATAGTAATTTAGCGTGGGACGATCAAATAGAGAGCATATGTGTTAGGCTTCAAAAAGCCTATTACGTCATTAGTTCACTCAAATCTGTCTTGGATATTAAGTCAATAATAAATATTCATATTTATTACGCATTCGTGTATTCTGCTTTGACTTATGGGATTATTGTTTGGGGCCAGGCGGGTACAATAAGTCGTGTGTTTGTGATGCAAAAACGAATCTTACGACTGCTATTTGATTTACCTTTTAATAGTTCGTGCAGAACAACTTTTAGAACACATGGGATTTTGACCGTAACTTCTATCTATATCTATAAACTTTTGATTCACTTGCATATCAATATTGGAAAGTTATCGACTTTTGCTAACGTCCATGGGCACTGCACCCGACATAGGAATAATATTGTTTTAAACAGATATTGCCACTCTTTCTATAGAAAATCGCCAATGTTTGCAGGTTCATATTTGTACAACAAGTTAAAACCTGAAATTAGAAATTTGACCTTAAATGAATTTAAACGAAAATTAAAATTTATGTTATTTGAGCGATGTTTTTATGATCTGAATGAATTTGAAACCTATCTAAATAATATCTAGATATTGATATGTTGTTGTGGGAATTTGCTTCGCTTGCGCCTTTGCGTCGCCATATCATTTTTTTTTTTCTTTACTGTTTGTTAAACTTGTTATATTGTGCGTTGTTTTTTATTACTGTATGTGTTTATATTTACTTTTTTACTTTTTTATTAACATTATGATTAAGTACACATTAAATATTTGACGACGCCTATGTCACATGTTGGTGATTTTTCGGCGAATAAATCTATCTATCTATCTATCTATCTATCTATCTATGGAAGAAACCGCACTTGAGCCAAATGCTATCAGTTTTTCTATATATAATACAACGAGGGAGTCATTACAATGCTATGAATTGTGAACAATGGAAATCCCCATTTTGACAATTATTTCGGCCCGACTCTACTCGTCCGTCAGTCCCTCGGCCCGCAACCCGTCAGATCCACGGGTTATTCTTCCGAAAGGACAACTTATCTTTATTTAGGGAAATTACTTTAATTTGGAGAATTAGAATTTTTTATGTGCAACTGCAAATTTCGAGAATAGGAGTTGTATCAGCTAGTGCTCCCAAGCATGTTGCTTTAATAATAAAGTAAAATAAACGATTTTTACAACATTTATAATCTCAAATAAACATATGAAGTATTATTTATTAATCAATATATTTTTTGCTATAAAATTGATTTATACTTACCACGAAAGCCAAAAACTAAAGATTGACAAAAATGAGTATAAAACAGGAATCTTTGAAGATTAGAAAAAAAACGAGATGGAATAAATAAATTTTAGCAACAAGAAGCCAAGCATTATTTTAAAATTCTCTGATAATTTTACGAAATTTCAATAAAATACCGATTTCACCTTGAAAGTTTTAAACATTACCTATTAAAGCAACTTGTATTCACCACTATAAAAATTATAGATTTTAGTCAAGATTTGAAGAAACAAAATGTTTGCTTTTGAATCCGAAGCAGATCCGAATCAAGACTTTCAAGAAAGGACGCCAGAGTGCATTTGATTAACGAATAACAGTGAATAGATACAAAATTCCGTAGCCAAATAATGCTAAAAACTCAAAAGAAAATTCACTTTCTCAGTACATAGTTTCAAATAATTGTCAAATAAAAATATATATTTTTGGCACTTAAAATTGTGTAATTTTGAGTCAACTCCTTTGCAAAATATAATTTGGAAGATCCCATACGTTATTTTCATATGTATTTATTTTAAAAACGTTATTTCTGACAGATTTCCCTTATAATTATGTCTAAAGTTTTTTTTTTCGAAAACCACTTTCTCTATTTCTTTCATTTTTTTTTATCTTCTGTAAACACTTATAAGCAGGACAAACCAAAGCATATTTTTTAATGGAACGGCAAACACAGTATAAATACAATAGTGATATTTTCTACATGATTTTTTAAAAGTCACTACATAGTAGCTATAGTAAGTTAACTATAAACGGCAAAAAATCGTTATCGCACATGTGTGCATCAAAGCAAAGCAAACATCCGCTTGTATTCGACAACCGACAGAGCAAAATCTCCATTTGCGTAACTACTACACTTAACAATATTATTCAGAATGTACAGTCTGATTATTTTGGAATGCATAAGTCATAAAACGCAAATAAGTGGATTATTCCGACACGGTAACGTCCTAATATTTATATAAGAGAACCACACCAAAGGGAATTTTTACTAAAGCGATAAGATCTCTGCGAAAATATAAACTGTGTTTTGAATCGAAAATAAAAACGTGAAAACTTTAAATATTCTTTTCATTTACGTATCTCCCTACCCACTTGAGTAACCTAAATAGAAACAATTTTAATAATAATAAATATAATTATTGGCGGAAAGTACAATATATTACATTAATACAACCGACAAAAAAATACAATTAATAAATACAAGTTACCAAAACGACTATATCGCCTATGATGAGTAAGACTCAGTCGGCGCTCTTCCTTTTGTGAGTTGTATTTGTTTTTAGTGTGTTGTGACATTCAAGCATTACGATTAATAAGTGACAAAAGAGATAAGAAAAGCATATATTGATATTAGGCCTGTCGAAACTCATTTTTTTTTTAGGAGTCGAGTTATTTAATTTTTTATTGCAATGATGGCTACTGTAAAAAATATTCTTTCTAAGTTAATTTATTCTCCAAATTCTTTATATATTATAGACATACAAATACTGATGTACTGATGCAACGAAATATTACAAACTACTTTCATAGAAGGCTTGACTAATAACGTAATTAAACATTTTAAAGATTTAAAAAACATCAAAATTAGAGAATTTAACAACCATCAGAATAATCTTTACTAAAACTAAAGACAAGGCACCAATTTTAGACCAAAGTGGTGTTATATATGTATATACAGAATATTCCTTGTCGTGATTGTCAAGGTTGTTGCATTGGTCAAACTTCTCAAATGTTAAAGAATAGAATAATTCAACATAAGAAGTGATGATCGTTCATAACTTTGCTTCAACATTCTCAAAATTAAAAGCGATTTTAAATATGATAACACTAAAATTCTACACGTTGAAAATAATTATAAAAAACGGTTATTTTTACAGAAATGATGCAAAAATCAATTCAAATTGTAAGTATTATAGATATATTTTCATTATTATTATTTCATATCCTTTTATAATATTGTAGATTACTTCCTGAAGAATCGTTAATGAACGACGAAATATTGACCTCGTAAAAAAGTTGTTTTATTAAATAGACCGATTTGCCCGCATAATTTTAACGAAGTCCAGTGAGATCGGTACTCTCTTCCAAATAAAACAAATATGCACATGTATAATATGATAAACAAGTTTATTCCATTTAATTTTACTTATAACCTAGAATACACACATTTCCGCCATATCATGACAGCAGTGCGCTTAGGCAGTTTCAAGTGACAGAAAGAAACAAAGAAATTGTGCTTCCGCCAACTTTAATTATCAGTTGATCCTTACATCAGGTTGTGAGTGGAATAATGGCGAATTAAAAATTTAACTATTAGACAAAGTGTGGGTGAAGCAACAGTTATGTTTAATTACAATTAAAATTTTATAGTGACATCACAGCTGGTGCAAAAGGTCGTTACTACATTAAGTATGAATCTCTGACAGTAAGTTACTTTTTATACCGTGGTCGACAAATTTTAATTTAAGTAGGTATAGGGATTTTATATTATGCATAAAATGACCTTGCAATACGCGCCGATGCCAAAATTAAAACGATATTGTGCGTTAGGCATGTGGTGGGAGGCACGACTACATGTCTATTTCTATTTCTCTATTTCAAAGCGGCGCGCTCTTTCCCACTCTCTGTTTCCTATACTATAATTAAATTTTGAGGGTTACAGTGTATATATTTATATTTAGTCTACACACCATACATATAAACCAATATTTACATTAAAAAAAATGTTTACCAAACACCGCAAACAAAACCTAAAGAACTGGTTGGATTACATTATAATCGCATTCCTTATTCCCGATTTGTGTAACTGCGAGCTTGGAGTACTTTTCTCGTTATTCGTCTTAAAGGTATAATGCATTAAGACGTTTACATCACAAAATAAACTGTCTTAATATTAGAAAGTACCGTCGGTGTTCAATTAAAAAAATAAGTACTAAATTTCCAATTACCTAAAAAAATTCAATGAATTCTCTTTCTCTTAATTGCATATTAATCAGCATCAAGACCATATCACTGATCGTTCGTAATTTACTGGAATTTATAGCTTTAATAATAATAGAGTTAACAATAGCGGCCCGAAATTTTTCAACAGGCAAGGCTCTGCATCGGACTTAGTAATAATAGAAGTCATACAGACCAATAAGCCTATCCTCATTTTTACTCAAAACTCTTGAAAGGTTGGTGGATAGGTACATAAGAGATACCGCACTGAGAGAACAGCCACTCAGTGACAGACAATACGCATACCAACCGGGAAAATCTACAGAGGTCGCTTTAGATGACCTCAACAGGCTAATTACTAAGTCTATTGAAGACAAAGAGATAGCCATGACGACTTTCCTGGACATCGAGGGAGCATTTAACAATGCTACCACTAATTCACTCATCGGGGCGTTACGGAGAAGGGGCGTCGCGCCGAAACTTCTACAGTGGGTAAGAGCCAGCCTGGAAAGAAGGATAATCACATCCACAATTGGTGAGGCTACCATTGAGGCGGAGGTGGGAGGGGAATGCCCGCAGGGTGGAGTTCTTTCTCCCTTGCTGTGGGCTACCCTGGTAGATGACCTAATCCGGAAGCTAACCGGCAAGGGATTCCATTGCCTTGGATATGCTGACGACCTTACAATAGTCGTCAGAGGGCGATTTCCAAAGGTTCTGGTGGAGCGTATGCAAACCGCTCTCAACACGGTCGACAAATGGTGTAAACAAGAGCGACTATCAGTCAATGCTCAAAAACACAGGCTGTCACGTTACAGGAAAAAGAACGCTAGAAGGCTTACAAGCCCACTAGTGATAGGAGGTGAACGAATTCCATACGTCAAAGAGGCGAAATACCTGGGAGTATGTTTGATCAAAGGCACACATGGAATTCACATATCCAAAAATTGACCAGCAAAGCCACCATCTCCCTGGGAAGGTGCAGGAGGCTTTGTGGAAAGAATTGGGGCCTTAGCCCCAAGATGACTCTGTGGTATACACAAGGGTAATTAGACCCATATTAACGTATGGAGCAGTAGCATGGTGGCCAAAGGCGCGGCAGCGGGGCGGCCAAAGTGTTGGGTGGCGTCAGAGGTTGGCGTGCCTGTGCGCCACGGGCGTTGAGATCGACCCCTACTGCCGCGATTGAGTAATTCTAAACCTCCCACCAATACATATTTTGTACAAGGAGCCGCAAGGTCCACAGTACACAGACTCTTACATAGTCAAGTACCATAAGTAAATCGCACGGGGCTGACTACAAAATACTGCTAGATGAACTCAAGGAGGCACCTCTTTTAGGAATGCCATGTGATGCCATGGTTCAAACCCCTAACCTAGATAGGAAATATCAGTTATAATACCAGATAAGAAGACTGGGAGGCAGGTGCCCCGGTAAGAGCGGACTCAAACTGGTTACTGACGCTCTAAAACGGATTACGGCGTTGGAGCGGGAATATACACTAAGAAGCCTAAAAAGGCTCTTCGTAAGCTTCAGCAAAGATACGACTGTGTTCCAAGCTGGGTTGCTGCAATTCATCACTGTGTCCGAAGAGATAGAAAGATGTACGAACCGGGTAAAGCGTCGATCTTCTCTGACAGTCAGTCCAATCTTAAGCGGATTAGCTCCTCAAGCGTGGACTCTAAGCTGATTTTGGGATTGTGTAACGCCCTAAAATGAGGTGGGTACCCAAAGGAAAGTAACCCTAGCCGGGTCCCTAGCCACTCGGCGTGAGAGGAAATGAGGCGGCGGACGAGATGGCCAGGCGAGCTTCGTCAAGGCCATTCGTTGAGCCAGACCCCTCTTTCGGCACTACCATATCGCAAAATTAAAAAATCCATCAATGAATGGATATACAATCAGTCCAGAAGTGGTTGGCAAAAATCACCGGGACAATGGCAGGCAAAAGATTCCTAAAGGAGCAGAGGCCTGAAATCACGAGAGATCTACTGAATAAAGACAGGAAGGCTGTCAAAATGATTGCAGGTCTGCTGACTGGTCACTGTAGACTGAATAGGCATATGTATAACATAGCCTGCAGATGATGCAACCTGCAGATACTGCCAAGAGGAGAAGAAACACCAGTTCATGTGCTGTGCCAATGCGAAGCCTGGCGAGGGCAAGGTTCTCTAGTAATGGGGATGAGAACCCCACAGCTAGTAGCTACTTAAAGAAGCCGCTCTCAAAGATGATAGGCCTAATTAAGAGGGCAAAATTAGAGAGCGTCCTCTAGGAAAAAAGGGATCACAATAGATCTGAATAGGTCGCGGTGAAACAGGTCGATAGCCACCCCAATCCTAATCTAATCTAATCTAAATCTAGTAATAATAGCCTCCATAGATAAGGTTAGGTTGGTATAGATGCGTCGCTATTAAGAAATTCGTGTAACTGTGCTGCTCGCGCCATCTAGCGATATGTTACCCCGCTTAAGGACATTTAGCGTGGTTTACTTTTGAAATATTTAAATTTACCTCAGAGTATTAAAGGAAGACTGTGTTACCATTTTTGCGCAATTTTCAACATATGAATTTCCATATGTTGCAAATTGCGCAAAAGTGGTAAACAGCTTCCTTTAATACATTTTATTGTTGTGATACAAATAAAAAGACCACACACTCTATAATTATACCATACTGTTACGTGTGTTGAAAAACACCTTTCTTATTTCTCCAACTGTACCCTATCTTTTCTGAATTTATCCAAGTTCCTTGACCTTTCCTAGTTACCGTCGCTATTTACGTATTTGTATAACGTCACGTTTAACCTTGATTTGTTTTTTTGTAATGTACCCGTTTATTTGTGACCTTTTTCAAAATTCTTAAATTGTCAAATTTAAACATATATTTAGATGCTTTGATAACGTAAAATTTCATTAACTCCGTTCATAATTAGCTCCGAATTTATTCATTTTTGTTAATTGTTGCACCTTTTTTTTGTGTGCGTGCTGTACTGAAACGTTAGAATTTCGCAGAATCTCGCACACCTGCATGTTGTTTATCTTTAATACTCGAATCCTATTGGCCACTTAATGGCACAAGCGCGGGAAGTAGTTACCTCTACCCTTGCGATCTTCACTTACACTCTAGCCCGCTAAGAGTGCCGACCTAAGAGTCTAATAGGCGTCGCCTGCTGCAATCCTTTTCGGCTAATTTACCCGTTTGGTAACCCTGTGGGGGGGATCTCTGGTCGTAAAGAATCTACTCCTTGGAAGCCGTTTTGAGTCCCTGTGTTTTGACTACGAAGCCTTCTTTTTTTGGAGCCCGCCGACGCGGATTTTGAAGCCACGCCGCTCTACGTCGTCCCTGACCGGGGCTTTCTTTCGTCATCTTTCTACGCTTCTATTTTTCTATTCTACCCGCCCCTGTGGTGACTATCAACCCCTCGTGCTTGTTTGTGTTACATGTAAGTTAATTTTAAGAGTTATTTGCTTGTATATTTGTAGTAACGAACTACCATTGACATATTAATAATTTAACGTAATTTTTTTTTGTTATTTATATTTCGGTCTTTGATATCATAATTCAATTTAACTAATTCTTTTTTTTTAATCTAGTCTTTGCGGTCATTGTCAAAATTTAATGTAACTTGTGAATCATTTTGTTTAATTGTTGCTTTCTTTATCTTTTCACTTAAAACCAATGTAGGTCGTAGTCATTTGCATGCTCGATCGAGTACGTAGATTTGATGTTATTGTTTCTTGATAATTTTACAATTTTTTGAATAATAACCCGGCACTCCACCAGTTCATGTCATATATTTATACATTGTAACCATGTAAGACAGAGCTTCACCGAATTAAGTGTCAATATAACAGTTAATATATTCTCTTTGCGTTTTATTTAATTTACTTAATTTAATCGACCTTGGCCACTAGTTTGTTCTCTTGTCATTTAAATAACATTTTCATTTAAATTTAACTATTTAACAACATATTAAAAAATTCCGCAAGTACCATCCCTGTTTCCCCGACTGTAAATAGCCATTCTGGGCTGTGGTTAACTTACCGGGCGACAGCGTCGGGCTAGTGAAGGCAACAGCTGATAACCCAGTGGCGCTCACTCCGACATCTCTCCGGCGCCTCCCTGGCCGAACGACTCCGATAGTCGCAGCGTGGGAAATAAATAAAATAAACGTTTTGTTATTTATCCTTCTTCCCATCCTTTGGTACTTTGCGATCATTTATTTTATTTATACCAGTAATCTTTTATAAACAATATTTACTTTTCATTATTATTTAACCTAGTCTCATGCTCTGGAAAATTGCTACTATTTATTACGCCCTGAGATTTTACCTGTAGCAATACATTTTTATTGAAACATATTTACAGAAAGTATCTTAACGTAGATATATGTATAAATTATAAAGTAAGGTATATTCTTTTGCGTAACTACATATGATTCCACGTACTACATACAGAAGAGAAGAAATAAATTACCTGTTGTCAGTGGCAATCTTGGTAGGAATAATGGTGGAATAACTGTTTTCATAAAAACATTTAGGCGATATGTTTTTTCTTGAGCAAAATAAATATGAGGGATACAATAATTTCGATAAATTATGTGTGGATCCACACTCCGCAATTTCTCATTACCAGAAGGCTCAATCCATTTATCGAAGCGTTCCGTACCTTTTCTGGATTAGGAAACTGATGTCTAAGGGATGTCCGGTCAGTGCAACCCATTACTGTACAGGAACGGTCCCTCATGTCTAAAGCAACAATCATACAATTACTTTTATCACAAAAATGTTGATTTTTTAACTTACTTGCTGCAGAAAGAAGGCTTCGTAAAAAAAACTGTCGAATGCACAGGTGTTCTATGAAACGTGAAACTATGAAACAACCTATGAAACGAATAATTATTTATTCAAGAGAACACAGTTGCAAAATTTTTAATTTGATAACGCTCGAATCGATAATACTCAATACGCTGTCAGAACCAAAATTACCATAAAAATGATACAAAAACAACAATGGCGGTAACACATGATTTATTTCAGCATTCGGCGCCGCCTGATGAATTGTACCCCACAACAAATCGTGACGTCACGCTGATATAAACAAATCGTATTTAGTGCGCCCCCCCCGCTCCCCCCGTATGCCTCATAGCTTTTAGCATTGAATTTTATGGGTATTTCTTATTACAACACTGCAGCAACTGAAGTCAGTTTTTACAAGTTACAATTGATATGGATATATTTGGCTCATTGATTTTACATAAATTTCCGATCATTTCCATGCATTGGTAGGTAAGCAAAAACGTATATGCAGATGATGTATGTGCAGGAGCGGAGGAAATTCTTTAGCAAGGGTGGTGCTACAAAAACGAAGAAAATCTTACAACTAATGAATTACAACTTTATGTTAGGAAATCTATCGCTAAAAGCTTTTATTTCGTTGATTAAGTAAGTATTCCTATTTTTTGAAAGCTGACTTTGCCTTAGAAAGTTAAGAGAAACCACTAATGGAATAATAATAGTACATAGAAAATGAACACGCAAACGAGTATTTCGTATGTAGAATTAAGGCGTTTGTTGTTATTCTTATTATTAATTGGTTTTACTTTTAATTTAAATTTAGTTCTCACACGTATAACAGCGAAATTGATAGCTATTTGAAAGACGAAATAATTTATTAACTTGCTTCCTTAATTTGGATAAGTGGTGCCCTCTATCGAACATTAGTTTAACGAGATGTGATTTCTTCTGCATTTCAGAAATCGTATGATAGGTGACGCTGTGGATGCTGTTATAATCGATAAGCTTGTTCGTTTTAGCAGGGGCGCTATGCGACAAACTGCATGTATTCCGTTCAGTATTTTTCTGTTTCATTTTCAACTAATGACGTTTTCAGCTTATTGCACTTTACGTGTGGAGTGTAAAGTGCTTCTTCTTTATCTATATATCTCCTTTATTAATATTATGTATTAAAATAAGATAGAAATATAATCGGTGCATGAAAGTGTAATAAGCTGAAAACGCCATAAATTGAACAGACATGCAATACTGCGATTGTGCATACATTTCCCAAAACGAACAAACTTAAGAAGCTAGAAATATTGATTGTATCATCCTGCTATTTTTGTTAATATTTTTGCATTTTATCCTATGACAGGAGTGTTTACTGCTTCGTAACGTACCCTCACCATGAACATTTCGCTTATTAATGGAGATAGGGTAGTAAAGCTTATCAAACTTTGCGCTTGTTATGAATTTGAAGAAATGACTTTTTTAAAACAGATCATTCTATTCATTTGACTCTTGCTTACTCCTGCAGTGGAAAACTAGACACGCATTCTTAGTGCTGGTTCGATCTTGTGCCTAATTGAGTAGTTTTTATATATTTCAGTTCTTGCAGGTCATTAGCATCTTTGCAATTCCTTACTGCAGTCAAACATGAGTTTTTTTTTCAGATTTAAGCGATGTAAAACTTGATAAAAGTTTGCTCCCAATTGGCACAAAAACATCTATGACAAACGAGAGTTCTTCAAATATTTTATACGTATTGTTTTAATATGATTTGCTAATATTTATTTAATATATTCTTCTTAATATACGTTTTATATATATTTTTAAATATTCGTTTATAGATAGTATGTTAACTAATATTATATAATAATTATATAACTCGAATTATGCGAAAGATATTTGATTTCGAAGAAATCGGAAATATGCTAGATGTTATTTTCCATACCATTTAACACTTACGTTCTCTGTTCCGTAAATATTGTGGCTTTTACCTTCGTGATAACGAAGATTCAAAATATCCCTACAATTAGAAAAATTGTTATCTGCAGTATATGCTAAAGTATTTTTAAGGGCTTGAATTTATGTCAGTAGTTTGATGTCCACTGTAAGAAAGCTAAAGGCTTTTCTTTTACCCATTAAATTATATCCACCATTCCAGTACCCTGTAGTAATAACTGTACCCTGTACAGGTCTCTGGTTGGTCGATCGAAGTAATCCTCTGGGTTCATTTCTGGCTTGCCAAATATTTCAATTTTTTCTTGCGTCAACAGCCTCCCATTCATACACTTTATTTATGAAAACTAAATTATTACAAATCATCCTAACCCCGTGCTCCACCTAAAAAAGGTACTACACGAGGCTACCTATTCTAAGTACTATATGGGTTCCATAACAATTGAAATGATCCTACTCCAACTAAATAACTTCCCTATGATTTTTAATAACAAAAATATAATACAGTAGCCTCGCGACCATACGAATATTACTTTTGAAAAATGATAAAAAAAATGTAAAATGTGATTAGTTCACATAATCGCAGTCTACTGTAAACACTCAGCTATCAGTTATTATTTAAATGCGCCCATGGAACGACTTTCGTTATCTCCCAGCATTCGCCTAGGACACTGATTATATATAATATACTTATATAAAATCAATGGCCACGGAGTAAGGGAAAACCATGGCAAAAACCTTACTCTGGGAGGATCTGGAAGAAGTCCCAGACCTTATTACTGATAGCCACAATATTATTATTATCCTTCTGATGCCGAAGAAGCAGCCCCCACGTCTCCTCAAATTCCGACAGCCTTGCCGTTCTCACGTAGCTGCTCCCTTTTCACGCTTTCAGAAGTTGAACAGAAAGTGATGACCTAAAAAAAAAAAAACAACAGCAGTACCTATTCTAATACTTAATAGTAACTTAATCCTAATTATTCTAACCAAGAGTAATTAAATAAATATTTATATTTTAAATATTTATAGTTTAACACCAATTCCGACCACTAAAGAGCATAAAATATTCATTTATAAGCGTGCTACCCTACTAACTATCTAAATATCATGCCGTAGCCTATCTAGTTCTTTAGCAACATTACTAAAAAATTCCCACCATTCGATCGACTCATTATCTCTAATATCTGTTTCGCGTCGCGGCCAATTTAACCCCCTAGCTAATGCCCTAACCTCCGTACGCGACCGCCACTCATCAGTGAGTGGACATTCAAATAAGACATGCCCCGCTGTATCTACCCCACCACACTCACAAAGCGAATCATTAACCCTACCAATTCTACATAAAAATGATTTAAAATTACCGTGACCTGTTATTAATTCTACCGCCTGATACGATAAATTAACCCTCATTTCCCTAAAACGTGTAACGCTACCGATAAATTTCCTAGTCCACCTCCCATTTAAGGTATTATCCACCTACTCTGCCAATCATTATCAAGTTTATCCCTAAACGCTTTTTTAACTACACTAGCCGAAATTAGCCCAAATCTAATAATCAAACTATCTCCCTAGATACCGCCTCTTTCGCTAATTGATCCGCCCTCTCATTACCGATTGTACCTACATAAGCCCTAGTCCAAAAAAGTTTTATACCCCCTCGCGCAACATATCCCAAGTATCTAACAACAAATCGGTCGGATTTTTTAAATTCCCTAACGCCTCTAATACAGATAAGCTATCTGTTATAATTCTCACGTCCCGCATTAATTCCCATTCGCGCCTACTATAAACTACTGCCTGATTTATTGCAACTAATTCTGCTGAAAAATATTGCAATGATCCCCTAATTTAAACTGTTGATTATGTATTTCAATACCCCTATTATAAACAACAAAAGCCGCCCTGTACCACCCTCACCCTTCGACCCATCCGTAAAAATTTCTAAACCCTCTCGAAAAGTGCCTATAAAATTTATCATAACTAATACTTTTTAATTCCGCGGGATGAATTCGCCCCCCTATATCTACACGCCTTTCTAAATCGCCCGGTTCTAATCTAATTCCCGTTGCCGTAATCAAACCCTCAAACCCTATTTTATTCGCATCCCTACGAAATTTAAGTTCCCTCAAACGTAAATCTACTGGTAAAATACCCGAAATAACACACGCCGCGTCTGCCGAAATAGATGAATACGCGTTCGCGGCCCTAACTGTTAATAATCTTTTAATTTTTTAGTTTCTTTAATTTTACACGCGTCTGCCCATATCGCCCCCGCGTACAACATTGCCGGTTCAATAGCGCCCCTATAAATAGTACCCGCCGCGTTACCGTTTAAACCCCACGTAACCCTAGCCGATGCCCTAATTTTATTGCTCATTTCCCTACCTTTCGCGGTAATATACTGAATATGCGCTTTAAAATTTAGTTTATCATCTAAAATAACCCCAAGATATTTAACAAATTCTTTACAATAAATTCTACCCTCCCCTAATTTAAATGTAGGCTTTCTTTGCCTCGGTTTGCCAAAAAATACCGCCTCTGATTTATCCGCATTAAAATTTAATTTATTATCTAAACTCCAATTTAAAATATTTGCTAAAGCCTGATTAGCCCTATTTTTAACGTATTATATTGCCCTGCTTTAACTAATAAAGTAGTATCGTCCGCGTACGCGACTATCTCACAACCCTCTGGTAATATAATTTCAAAGAGACTATCGTATAAAATATTCCAATACCCGGCCCCGAACGCGAACCCTGTGGACAACCCTTAGTAATTTCCCTTGTAATACTAATACCCGGTTCCTCAACTATCGCAACTCTATCAGAAAAATATCCGCTAGCAATTCTAACTAAATTACCTGGGCAACTTTAATTTAGTTAGAATTGCTAACAGAATGTGGTGGACGTTCCCTGTCACCCCACTACGCAGTTTGCAAAGGAGGGGTTAGGAGCCTTAGATAAAGTTTCTTGCCCATTTGTGTCTGATAAGTTGAATGATTAGGTATTCGTGTTAGCTTAAACAAATTGAAAAGTTGCAAGCTGTCGATTGCATTCTGCGCGACTGGAAATGGGAGGGACTTCAGTTGTAGCCGTACCTATGCATGAGGCCGCAGCACAGATTTATTAAAGTTCAGCGAATCGTCACAGTTCAATGTCAGCCGTAGTAAAATAAGCTTGATTTTCTTCTTATCCTTAAGCACAGTATAGAAAGATAACAGTAAAGACAGATTGGCTTCCCGCTCTCGTCCGTTTTTCGAATCGTAGTAAAATGAGCATGGCCGGTCATAAATAAATCGTATTGCGCAGCACGTGAATCGTGCACGATCGTGCATTTCATTCAAGAAAATTTTGGCGGGGTGCTAGTGTTTATAGCAGCACGTATGTATGTACGTATGTATGTGTATGTATCAGTCACGATAAATTAAATACCACGTTTACACACTTAGGTTATGTCGCTGTGATGTTCACCCCCATTTTATTTTTAAATTTCGTTTGTTCTCTTGATCTCTTATTTGTGAATCTTGGTTTACGTGTTACGGTGTATTAGCCACACATTTTATTATTATTTTTTTCATAGACAGTTTTACATACGTTTTTTGTGTTCAGTTTTAAGTGATCATTCATAAGTATTTTAATATAATCAATTGTACACTTAAATGTCAAAAATACTCACAACTATGGGACTAATAACACCACATACTATGAAAAGGTGTTTTAAAGTATGAAGTGCACTTCAATGTTTACAGTAAAAAGTACCCGAGAGATCAACATTTAATTTTTTGTTTTTATTAAAGGTTGTAATGTAACAATACATCATAGCAATCATTGGTGATGCTTGATGATGAAACCAGAGGAATTTGGATCAACTACCTGCATTGGTTACAATCGTTGGCATACTCCCAACTGCAAGAATAGTGCGAGAAATAATTACAATTTAAGTTTTTTCGCAAAATTCGTTGCGATACGTTTGTGGATATTTAATATGGAAATGTTTAAATGTTCACAATTGTGATGTTTGTGAAGCATTTTCCCAGCAACACGATCAGTTAGACGATTCAACGTTATTTTGCCATTTAAAGGCATATGAACATGCGAATAAGCAGAAATTTGGAAAATTAAAAACCTTTCTTTTATGTCATAATATTAGAGAAAATATTTTTGAATAATTTTGAATTAGTGTCACCACAACTGAAGTGTTTGGAAAAATTCATAGCACAGTTCAGTTCTATTAATTTTGAACATCCAGGTCAAGAACGCGATTATTTTACACATTGAAGTTTGTAATTTCAAAGATGTTGGGTTTCAGGGTACACATAAACACATTAAATAGAAGCACATGTGAAATCGGCAGAAACAGCTTGACAAAATGAAGTGACAAAGCCATATAACTTTATAAAGTTGTCGATTATATCAATATGTAAACTTTCGACTTGCTATCTTTCCTTGCTAGAATAAATTGTTGACCAGTACATTTGTATGTAATCTCTAATGAAAACTTTCTGTTTGTAATATTTTTTCATTGTCTATATTGTAGGCATAGCAAATGTAAACTATTCACTACTTATGTCTTTCAATGTTAACTTGTTTACTCTTACCTGGAAATCAACTGGCAAAAGCCCAATCAAAAATGTCCAGTATATCGTGTACGCATTGCTGTTATAATAAAAGCTTTCTAATCCGGACAATGCATATTTTTTCTTAGAAGCCAGACTTAATAAAATTCACATTATTTTGTAAAAATATTGAAGAACGACGTTTCTATGTGATAGATAGTTTCTTATATAATTAAATTACAGCAATGGAAAATTTAACAGATCGGTATTTTTCCATAGATTAAGTGCTATCAACTAGGTATATCACTAAATTTCAAATCAAAAATTGCACTATGAAATAAAGTTGCTTATTTTATGCAATTTTATAATTTTGAATATATAGGAAATTTTGCGATCAGGTAAATAAATTCACTTCTACACTTTTATAATGTTTACTTACAGTTGCGTTATTATTATAGGTTATAGTATCAATAATGAAATGTCAATTTATTAAAACATTTCTACAAAAAAAAATTGGTTATATGCACATTGCATGTTTATAATTCACAGCTAATATTCTTACACCGACTCTTTCTTTTGCATCTACTAAATTTCGACCCATTCAAAAATAAATATATGTTATAACTCTGACATAACCTCCGCTATAAAGCATAGAGATCAAATTTTTAAATGTTCCTACATTTTTCCGGTAGACGCATAGGATGCGCGTGGCCGTGGACTCCGTAGCACCAATGTGATCAAGGTCATTAAAATAGGACGAAGAATTTCATTCATAAAAAGGGGTTCTGTCATTACTGATATAATTCTATACTGTGCCTTAAGCTTATTCTTATATCGTTATTGATAGTGGCGGCTGGTATTAAAGGGCACAAGGGCATGTGCCCACCCAACCATCAAGATAAACACAGAAAGAACTTCGCATGTAATTCAGTGCACTATTTTATTTTATTATTTTTACATATTTTTATAACGATGGTATGAAAGTTTCCTTCCGCACCACAGACACTAGCGCATATACGAACGCCCTAAACTATGTTCGGGGGCACTATTTCCGATGTACTTATTTCGAGTATGAATCGGACGACTCCGTTTATCTTCGCCATATGCGCTTATACGGCCGCTTTGGGGCACGCAATTTCGTGTCCCCAGTTAACGTTTTGTATTCATTGCGACTGCATTATTTTCAACGCGTACCGCGCATGTGTGATTTCAAAGGGTTGAAGTGACGTTTATTATTAATGATGGAAGTTAATTGTGTGCAAAATCTTTTAAAAAACCGGCTATCATAGGTGAGTAGTAATAGATAAATAAATTAAATTCGAAAGTGTACTTCCTAGTTCTATTATTAATATACTACAGGATTAAATTGTTTTAGCTACTAAGTTTCGACATTTGGTAGTAATTGTCTCCTTAAGACCTCAGCATGATCCCATAATAGTTGACTGTTGCGGCCGGACATTTCTTTTCCCGCGATGTCCGGTTAGCGAATCAACTAACTATAAGGTAAAGTCAGGTAAGTGTGTAGTAAAAATTGCATAGTGCGAAGAAAATGTAACACTGTTCACATAATAAGACATTTTGATAAATTTTACACATAGAAGTACGTAATATATGCCCAGTTGTAAGCATTCAATAGATACACCTTTTATAATTATCAACGGTTTACTAGAAAAAAAAAAGAAATTTTAAACACTGTCAATACTACACACTTACCCAGCAAAATGGGGCAAGTCTGTAATCGTTCCGCATTTTATATATTAATAGCATTATCCTTTAGTTCGGCCAAGAGTGTAATACTAAACTAATGCCTGTTTAATAAGGTATGATATATTCACAAGATATTCAAGTTATTACACGTTAGGAGATGCGAACTTTTGTTTGTAAAACTAGTATGAAGTTTAGTACATTTAGTATTATAACAAGAGGACGTCCGTATTTCAATTTAAAAAAAAATATAGCCAAACTACACACTTGCCCCGGTTACACACTTACCTGACCTTACCTTAATCCAATTTTAATACACTGTTTGCTAAGGTTTTTAATCCGTTGACTATTATGGGATCATGCTAAGGCCTGAAGAAGACAATTACTACCATATGTAGAAACTAGTAGCCAAAACAATTTGATGCTATAGTATATTAATGAAAGAATAAAATTAGGAAGTACACTTTCGAATTTAATTTATTTATTTATTTTTATTTTGTGCCCACCCTCTTTCATAAGTCACGAGCCGCCATTGGTTATTGATGGTATGAATAACAGGTTAATAACCAATTATCTAAGCGAGTTATTGTAAACATCATTTATGAAGCTTATAAAAGTAATATTAAATCCAACATTACATTTGTATTAGTGAAAAGGGAAATAATAAGACAGTATAACTCATTTGATAATTAAAATCTATTCATGCTTCTTTTCTATTCATACTTATTTTTATATTAAAGCGTTAAATAATAAACTGTAAATTTCAGTGACAAAGCTCATAAGCAAGATCAAAAGATAAAAACAAAATCAAAGAAATTTTAAAGGTTAATAATAAAAAAATATACAAACATAGCTTCTAAAAAACCTAATAATGTAGTAAATGAAGTCGGTAAATAGTATATTATTGAAAACATATTCATGTTCCGGATATTTATTAATCATTAATTATAATCGTCAGGTAAAAGTTCTTGCGATGTGCTAATTTTGTACAACCGATACTTATGTATATTGAATCTGACACACATTTGCCCAGCAGAATAGCATGCGTATTTCTCGAATTTGTTAACTATTTTTCATATTTCTTTTACCATATTACGGTAATCAACAGATTGAAAGTGTGTTCACCACAAGGTAGCGTAATGGGACACTTTTTTCTTTGTTACTTATTAACCTTCCACATCATATCTCTGAAGGAAAAATATTTTAGTATGCGGACGATACTTGTAATCAGTAGTGAGAGCAAATTTGGTGTTTTGGAAATAAGTTTGGAGAAAAAAGTGGAGTTTTGAGAGAATCTGAGAAATGGTGTACTGCTGTACACTCAACTCAAAAAAAAAAAAATAGGAAAAATAAGCCATAAGGAAAAATACATCTCCTTTCATCTATTAGTAATTCCATATGTGTAGATTCTAAGAATTATTTTTAATTGAATTGTTTAGCGGAAACCATAAAGGTCAATTCTGCGAATGTAAATTTCTTGCCGAAAAGATTCCGGCGCCTTTGTCACATACCGTAAAAGGTATTAGCAGTTGGGACGATTGTCGGCATATAAACCTATCATTTGTTGCTTACTTCGGTCATTTCGCCGGTGTTCAGATAATATAATTTGCAGATACTTAAGATTTGTTCGTTGGGGTTACACCGATTACTCTGGTGCATATTTCATCTTTCTCACATACGTGAACAGCGGATCTTCTATTCTGTTTTAACTAGGAGCAGTGTAGAAAATATAGCACCAACGAACAAACCTTTTATATGTGGTCTGTATTTAATTATAGTCTTGCTGTGTGTGTTTTAAAAAAAATGATTTAGAAATGTGTTCATGTATAATATTCCAAGGAACAAATTTACATTTATTTAAATAAAGATTTAGTTTTATAAGAATTTCTTAATTAAATTAAAAGTCTAGAAAATATGGAAAACTCTTATAAACTTTCGAGAAAGAAAATGTGAGGCTGATTAAAGAAAAAAAGACAGTTACTTAATGTTTTATTTCTATTGCTTTTTATGGCGGCACAAATCGAATTACATTTATTGGAATTTCTGCATAAAATGTGGATTAGATTGTTTGACTTTAAAACTTTGAGAATTCGATGAGATGGTTCGACTTAATAGTAATATTTTAACATTAAAATCCATTATTACGAAAAGTATGTGTTTCTATTTATTTCGTTTTTTTACGGATTTTTCCATAGTAAGTTTGCTCCTTTAATTGAATAGGAAATAAGAAAATAAACGGCTTGTTTTTAACGCTAATTTTTACTTAGCAAAAGAAATAGAGAGTATATATGTAAAACTTCAAAGAGTCTTTAAATGCCATTAATTCACTCAAATCTGTATTGGGTGTTGTCATTAATTGATACTTTATTGGGCATTTGTGTATTCTGTGTTGTCGTATGGAATTATTATTTAAAATTAGTCATGTGTTTGTGATTCAAAAGCGAATCTTACGACTATTGTTTGATCGTTTAACATTGTTGTAGAAATACTTTTAGAACACATGTCATTTTGGCACTATCTTTCCTCTATACTTATAAAGTTTTAACTCACTTACATTGACAAATTGTCCTTTTACTAGTGTTCATGAGCACTGCCCCTGACGTTTGAATAATATTATTTTACACACCACCACTCTTTCTACATAAAATCGCCAATGTTCGGAGGCTCCTTTTATACAAGTTAAAATCTGATATCTAAAATCTGGTTTTGTATGCATTTATATTAAAATTAAAATTCATATTAATTGACGGTTGCTTTTATAATTTAAATGAATTTGTGACCGATTTAAATAACATTTAGACGTTAAAGCATATTGAAGGGCGATGCGCTATGTGGGAATTAACTTTTTGGATCGTGATGTATGTTGGTATTAATAATTAACAACTGATATACTGCTAGGAGTAAGAAGGGAAAGATTATTTATATCACGAAAATGAAGAAGTTCACTTTTAACATTTATCGTTGCAGGTATTATTAAACCTTTTATTTTTCGACAGAGTATATGTGTTTATTTGTCAAAACTTATTTTATTATTTTCAGAGGTGTTCAACTTTCTTATATTATCAACTTGTACTTAAAGAAGCATTTAACGGTGAGAAGAATTTTGACTGTATGTTAAAATTTGAGTCACGTTTAGGTCAACACCAAAGGAAATGTTGAAATTGATTTTTTATATTATTTAACTAGATCGCATAAAGGTACCTACTGATTACCGTTTATTTTTGTTGAATAGGTATTAAACAGCATTAGTTATCTAAATTTTTCTTCCAAAAACCAAATCAACCTTTAACTAAAACAAGTGATTTTTTTTAATTACTATAAGAAGAACATAACCATATTATTATTTGTAAAAATGAATGAAAAATAAAAGGCAGGTATTTATAGTTACAGTTTCTTTATTACAAACACACATTTTACAACAGGTTCCATTAGGAGTAATATATTTTATTCTTTTATCAATCATAATATAGTTTCTAAATAGGTTTGCGGCTGTTTCTAATTCAATTCACTTCAAGTGTTTCTTCTTTTTTTGTGTAACAGTCATCAATAGAAATAATCAAGTCTTTTATCTTTCTGATTTGGATAAGGATTGTCGAATCAAGTATACGTATTATTGAATTAATACACAATAATCAATTTTTATATATGTATATATGTATATATATCTATGTTGGAGTACAAAATAGATATTATAATTGTCGTTCACAATATTGTTGAATTGTAGAACTACTAGTTCCTAGCGTATCGTAACACAAGAATGTATACGATCTAATAGAAATATATTTCTTTTTACAATAAGTTTATTAAGGAGAAATTCAAACACAATAAAAAGTGGTTCATACTATTGGCAAATAAAAGGTTGTAAAACTTTCGATAAAAGTCAAACTGAACAAATAAAAGAAGGAAGTTTCCGCGTATTTACTAATTTGATCACAAGGTAATTACCTTCACTTGAACTACACACAGATTTCTAAAAGGGAACAATAAGTACACAAGCAAAATTGCTATTACGAAATAGAATTTGTATCAGAGGGTGTAAGTAGTTTATAAATAAGTACGATCTGTTACAAAAATATATCGTCATTATAAAATAGTTTGAGATTATCACATAACTTAATTAAAGTATTTTTAGGTATTTCTATCAAAATAAAAATAAAATATACTTTGCAGATATATTAACAATAATTTCGAAAACTTAGCATATCTTATTAGAAGTTTACACAAATCAGTATAGCATGTAAATACATATAATTTGTGTTGAATATACATACTTTGACATTAAATCGTTACATAGAATTACATTATCTTTAACTATAATATGAACAGTTTGACAACATAGAAAAATATTCATTGTTATTATACTATATGTTACAAAAACTCATTTTTGCCTTAATTAACTTTTTTTTCGTTCAAGGCACCTTCACAAAATACAAAACCTATTATATTTTTATGAGTAATCCACGATAGCAAAACTGTGTTGTCGTTTTAAACGTAGTTTAATAATATAATTATGCAAATAGCTTTTGAGTTTAATGTTTTATATATTTCTTTTGTCTTTTAGATACATCATATTTCTTGGAAACAATCTAAATAGGCTACCGTTAATTAAGATCTAAAGTATATATTTATATATCAAGATTTGGCCACGTGGATATTTGAATCTAGAAACTAATGGCTAACAAGCCAAACATCAAGACATTTACCTCTTTGTTTATATTTTCAGCATAACATACTTACACGTTATTGAATCTTTAACACAATTACACTTATATATGTCACAAAACTTAAAACTACTAAATAGAAATTTATGCAGATTGTAAATTGCAAAATTATCACCGAAACCTAAGGGTTATACTATTTTTATAAAGATGGCAAGATATTCTAAAAATGTGTGAACTCATAAATACGTACATATAGTACTGAATTAGATATCTGAGATGTTGGCCAACATAATCTAATACATGATGTAAAGAATATCGACTAATATATCCTAAAAATAAGCTTAATGTAATCACAACTTTTCAAAATTAAGTAAAATAAGACAAATAAATATGTAGTTACATATACCAGATACTCTGAAGTATTTTCGTTTCCTGTACATTTGTAAGATATACAAATGCAGTTGGGTAGTTATCAATATACGCTAACTATAAAATTTATAGCAATCATTATTATCATTAATTACAATAATTACGTATTTTTTGCAGATTCAAAGGTGGATTCTTTTGTTCTTATTGTAACATGTCATTACCTCCAGCCATATTTTGAGGATTTTTGCATCTATAAATTTAGATTTAATCACCCACTCAGATTCACAGAAACTTTTATAAGGACAGTTTGATGATGACGAAATCTGTCCCACAAGTTAATTCGCAGTTGTTTAACCACATATATTACGTAAGAACTGGATTCCTTATCCCAACAACTACCATATTAGATTTTAATGTGTATGCTTTACATAAAAGTGTTTTATTTGTTATTTTTTTGTCTGAAATGCGAAAAGTGGCGCCACTTTGTCAAAGCCAGAAAACTTCTAGCATTCGACGAGTCAAAATTTAAAAAAAAAAAAGAGTATTAGCATCTTTTAGGCTAAAATAGAAATTATTACTCTTCTCAAAACAATATAAAAGCAGATTTCCAATGGGCTGAAAAGCATAATAAAGGTTAGCTTCCTGGGCAGTTGATTCGGATTCATTCGAGTGATGAACCTTGATTTGAAGTTTCTATAGGTGATACTCGAAGTAGAGTCATTTGACAAATTATCCAGAATGCATAAAAGGGGAGGTAAAATTTCTAGCTTCTGTTATGCTGTTTGTAAAAGATGTTTAAAAACTACATTTTATTCGCCAAATCGTCAACATGCAAATTCATTGTGAATGGAAAACGAATTTAAAATCGTTCCCAGACAATCACACTTCGATCTTAGAGTGAGCGTCCAGCAGTTCAAATTTATCAATTGCAGAAACATTATGACATAATACGAAAAGAAAAAAGAAACGCTTGTGCCAGTCCTGGAAAAACAATCACAGAATATCAGGACTTGGTTAACACGATGCTGAAATGAATTTAAGCCGTAATTAAAAGAATACACAACTTTTTGTCGTCTCTTCTCAGTGTCATTATTTCAGATTTGTTTAATTTTTTATTGTGATAAAATATTCATTTAATTGATTCTAGTATCAATAAAAATAGATATATGAAAAGTTTTTTTTTTCGAATTCCAATGGTTAATATACGTTTAACCAGAGTTTTAGCGACTGCGCCAACTGTTAGAGAATGATGATCGTAAATACCCCACACATATTTTCCCTAAACAAATTAAGACAGTTATTTGCTTGTGAAATTTTAACGCACTACTATGAAAAACTTGTATAAGGACCAAAAATGTGCTATCGACTCATTAAGTGTTGACTATACACGGTTCATCTTATTTTAACAATGTAGTTTTATGATATGCTATTCACGAAATTCAAGTAAAATACGTAAAGGGTTGTAAAAAAATCTTGGGTTTTCATATGAACAAACGAGAATAAGTACGACATGTATGGTATGCACATATATGGTAGCATAAACGTCATCAAAGAACATCAACTGTTTTATTTGTAAGACATGTAGAAGGAAGCAAGATGGTTAACAAGTGTAGTAACCGCTAAATGTAATTAGTATATTGGATTACTAGATTTTATTGGGACTGATTGGTAACCCCTATAATACACAACAATTCTAACATGGAGGTTGTTTAAACAAAGAATCGTGATCAGGGTTATCAAAAATTAAAGAAATTTCAACACTGCCTTGCTTATTTTCAGTTTATGCGATATTGTCTTCGAAAAGGAGAAACGAAAATACGTTCGTAGTAAGTAGAAGTATATTTAAAGTAAATCTCCTAAGTAAGACCAAATATTTATAAAATATCTACTATACTTAGGTTTGCAAATTATTAAAATCATATTTTATAAATATCTGGAACTGCTGGAAATTACTAATAAGAAAAAAAAAACATAAGGTTATTCTGAGTATCACAGAATGAATATCATCTACATCTAATGGCTCGTATAAAAAGTTCTTTTTTTTTTCTTTAAGATAGAAATATATTTTATATATGTATATATCTGTTTTTATATTTTTTTTTATTTTCATTATTATACTCACAGTGCATGTGGTGTACTGTATGTCTAAAAATCACCTAACTAATCAAGAAGAGTCGAATTATTTGCATTCTGCCGAATATATGTAGCTTTAAAATGGGTACTTGAACCAATCAAGAATATATAAAAAAAGTACTTAGTTCTCTTGAGTGCTCTTTCCTTTCCCGCCGGTGTGTATGAACTATTTTTTTCACTAAAAATTCAAAAACGCAAGGTAAAATTATATTATGTAAGTATGTGGGTGGTGAAAATGAGGTTTTCTGGATAGTAGTTTGGATGAAACTATAATTTTGTTATACAGTTCTTACAACTTTAAAATTGGTAAAAGGAAAAGGGGTAGTAAATAATTTTATGTAAACGCCTCCATTACATAAAAGTAGTGATCGTCACTAAAAAGTTTTTAGGACTACTTTGTAATTTTATTAGAACAGGCTAGCAGGCTTTAGTTAAAAAGTTAAAAACAATAGCAGGAGATTTTTCCAGTCACTGTTGATATGTAAAATGATAAATATATGTAACAAATATTTGAAAATATATATTTTAGAGTATATTTACAATAATATCATATTAAACCTACATCAAACAATATAGAGTATTGCCAGATAGGCGTAGCAAGAGCAAAATCTTTTTTAGTACTTATCGATTAAAAAAATATAAAAGCTTTTGCTTGTTCTAGAACCCACAAATAATACCAAATTTTAAAGATTATATATGTAAGGGATAAATCAGAAATCCTTACGACTTATATAAATAAGGGAGTGAATGGAAAAGTGGTACCTGGCAAGTGACCAAAAATCTTATTTGAGAAAATTTAAAATTTAAGATGAATGTATATATTTTAAATAGAACTTAACCATGAGACGTTGAGTATAGTGTCACCAGATAATCTGACTATAAAAATGATAGCATGCAAAGAAAATTGAAAATGTATCCATAATATGATCACCAAAATTATGGCAACCAAAGAGAGCAAGGAATGGAGCGAGACAGGGACGGATGTAATAGAAACGAAACTGCAACTGAATTAGGAAGGAAGGGATAGTTCCATGGACCGCTGGCACTCCGAAGGTATGTTATATCAACGTTTCCGGAGTGTCAGAAAAAGACATAAAGAGGTTTTAGTCGGAGTAGCGCCCGACACAACCCGTGCATCGGTGCCAAGCGGTTTTCCGTCGTCGAAAAAAAAAAAAATAGAATTAAATAGATTAATGAAAAAAAACTTAAGTTCATTTTCATTAATATGTGCATGAGTATGTACGAATTGCTGCTAAACTATTGTTCCTCAGAGTAAAACTCAACCCAAAAAATGTAATATGTTGTATTATTTTATTTATTTGTTTTTTATTGTATATTTATTTAAACGACTTCTAAATTTCGGTAAATACCTTGGAAAATATAACAGCATAGAGATTCAGAACGGGAATCAATTCGGGTCGAATCGATTCCTTCGATATCGACAAAATATGAATCGACTAATTTACAATCTATGTCCAAAGCGAATATCTGTTGAGAGCTGGCAACATCGATATCTAAAACAATTTTTGTGATTTTGAGATTGTTGACGCTGTTTACTATAGCTGCTTTCCATTTACCGGTTGACTCATCTCATTTCAGTTTTGTGCGTTAAGTTGCGAACTGTTTACGTCAAACCCATTTAGTCGCCAGGTTATCTCATTCGTAGTAAGTAACTCGTAGCTTAACGCACAAAACTGAACTGAAGTGATCTAGACGATAAATGGAAAGCACCTTATATGACAAGCGTCAATTGGCGGCGATTGAAACCGTCAAGTTACTATAGTGAAATTTGGCGAATAGTGTGTTTTCCTAGTACAATAAATGCCCGTCAGCAAAAGAAAAATCCTTTTTTTAATAATGGAGAATAGCAGGTGTTGTGGGTGCTACTTCTTACACGCACATTGCAATACTTTGCTCATAAAACTATGGTCATAATTACATGAATAGAAAAGGGTTTTATTCCAAGAATGTGGAGCTAATACTTGATGCAAATCTTCGGATACATAATGTTAATACGAGACGTGGTGGAGGAACATTTTGATTTATTATATTGTCCATCCATATGTATGTCGAAATATACTATGCGCATGTCAAAATTGCCGAGAAATATCTAGAATTCTCGACCCGACCCGATTTAAAATAATTCAGGCCGGTACGGGAATACTTTGTACTGCCCGAACCGATTTAACGGTATAGTTATTGGAAAGAGATAACTATACCGTTATCAATAAATCAATCAATAAAACACTCTAGCTGTCGAACACGGTTCGACATATCTGTCGATATCCCGTGATCGTTTATTCGATTCGACTAATGTCTGAATACCGCAATTGCTACCCATTCGAACATAGACAAAAATTTTGACGATTCGACATGAATCGTGAGGTTCTGAATCCCGCTGCTGATGTTTTCTCTTTATTGGAAGATACTTTGAAATATATTAGGTGGTCTCAAGAAGGCAATAAATCATTGTCGAACGAAAAAATGGGGGGCGAGATTACCCATACCATCAACTTTTACAAGTGTATTAATAATTTAGAAATTTATTTTAGGGGTCTTAGAACAAGCAAGAAGCTTTATGAAAAATATTTTTTTTTGAGAATTTAATAGTAAAAGAACTTTCACCTCTTGTTGTATCTATTCGGAAACATCCTATATATGAAAACCTTTAAATAATATAATAGATAGAAAATATTTAATTTTTGTAGTTCTTTGTGTCATTTGAATTAAACCCGCGCAATAATACTGAATAACCTGAACTCATACAGTATCTATTATTAATTCTTCATGCCTCCTTTATTTTTAATTAGACAATAGATAAACTGTAGTGTAGTTTTCTGAAATGTGATTATTTGTTGAGAACACGTTTTACTTTTACAATAAATTCATAATTAAATATTTAATTTCAACGTACTTTATTACCAAAACTTACGTAGATCTGAAGATGATCCTCACTGGTTGAAACATGTAATCATGTGATTAAAAAATAATAATATAAATTTGAAAGGTTGATAAACTTTTGATATTTTCCAACTGATATCTACACCATTCTTTGGATAAAATGCAAAATGAATCAAGTAATTGATTCATGGGTATTTAATAGTTAGGTAGGTGTAATTGCCGGTTATGGCCGAGCATTCTGTATATAATATCTTTATTGAGTTTTACACCATTTTGTAGACTGATGTTTTATGTACATTATTATTTATATTAGAGTGCGTTAGGTGTCATTTACAGCGCGGGAATTAAGTTTCAGATACCCGCCCTCGGTTCGTGTCTGAAACTGAATCCTCGTGCTTTAAATGACTTAACTCACGATACATGTATTAATTTTTTTTAACCGAGAAATATATTTAGAAAATTTTATTACTTTGAAACCAAAATACACCAACGTAACAGTCAGTAGCTGTGGATTAGTAGGTACCACTGCAACTTGACAACGCAACTCAGCCTTACGTCTATGTCAAAGTAATTTTTTAGATAACAATTTTATTGCTGTTTTAAAAGCAACGCTCACTCTCCTCCCTCAGAAACTATACTTTTACATATTATGTATATATATATATACTTTGGAATCACTAACAGATGAATGCTTTTTTTTCGCATACTTTATCACAGAATCGATTCTGGGTATTGTTACTTTTCGATCCTGCTATTGAGAATTGATACTAATTGTAAGATAAGCAGCGAATTCCAATAGCTCTACTGACTAGGTTGTAATACAAGTCATTCTAATTACCACGAGATTGTGTTAAAAAAAAATCTTCATAATTTGAAAAGATTAAAAGTTGACGGAGTCGTCGGAAAATCTCCTGCGAAATTTTTTCTAATTTCAATAATTCTCCTCAAAGCAAATCTTTCAAATTGCTACATCAACTATCACAAAAAGATATACATGTGTGACATTTTAGCAAATAACACCCTTGATATGAATGTGTATTGCGTAATCAATTCTCGAAATTAATTCGCTCCGAAATTAATTAGTTAAGTGATTTTTTATAACCGCACCAATAGTTTTTTTTTTGTATTCTGACATATTTTAATTAGATTATATTTTAATGAAAATAGGAAAACAACGTTTTCTCTGTGAAAAAGTCTTAAAATCTGTACAGTACGAACAGTAGTAATAATTGAGTTTACCATATTGTCCGTTACTACTAAGACATACTAGAAGATGGATCATCTCTATCGCTCTGCTTTCGATGCGATTTATTTTTCGGTATCACCCTGCTGTGAATATTTTTATCCTCATTAGTAGGATCGTCATGATTATGAATGTTCTCGATAAAATCTATATCGGAGTTTTCTACGTGTTTCACGAATAATGGTTCGGTATTTACAACGCGGCTGCTGTATCTCTGCTCCTCTGTATCTGTCGCTACGACGGGTTGTGTTTTTCTTTCCGATTCATCAATGCTTTTGTTAGATATCACTTTGCTTTTATTATTATAGTCCTCTCCTTCGTCTGACTTTTTATTTGAATTTAATTTCATTTTCGTGATCCTGTTTTGAACTATTTGCAAATGTTTCACGATGTAATCTTCTTTGGGGGCCAATTTATGTGCTTTCTCCAAACAAGTATACGCCTCCAATAGCTTCCCTCGTTCAACGTGAACAACACATAAATTATGCAGGCCTTGAATGTTGTCAGGTTCTAACTCTATTATTCTCCTGTAGCACTGAAAATAAATATTAACGTTTAACAAACATAGATAGTTGGTTATAGATAGAAAGATAAGTACATAGTCTTAGATTTTTTCAATCGGTTCTTTTCTGTATTATAATTATAATTTTAAAATTAAGTGGTCTTAACAATTTAGTTTAACAGTATAGCCTTAAAATATATGCATGCCAATGAGAGGTGTGAAAAAATATTGGTCACATTCAGCACAAGTTTAATGCCATTCTATTTGCTATGTATTGCCGTGCATGAAAATGTTAATTATCACGCTGTATACAGATTGATCCAAGTTAAGTGGTCTATTGCTATCTCCGTTAATATTGATGCTACGATGTTGCTTAAATTAGCAAACCAGTAGTATTTTTCATGTTGATTAACGTACATTTAATAAAGAAACAATTGACTTGCGCGTCTGCTAGTTTGTTAGTTTGTCATGACTAGAAAGTAATAGTATGACTTATAGAACTGTCAATAGAAGTATAATTAATCTTAATTTTTTTCAGTCGTATAGAAGAAGAAGAAATATAGAAGGAATCAAATGCAATCAAAACCTATGTGTCAATCCTGAAAATCGCGAGATTAAGCAATAACAGCCCCTGATTTTTCAGGGCTAGAAAACTGTCGCAATCCCGAGAACCCGGGATTTGAGATCCCGGGATTGTATTCTCTAATTGTTACATTTATTGTATTTTTTTTACAAAAGTCCATCTTTTTTTTAATTTAATACTACTAGTTTGCTAATTTAGCCAATATCGTAACATCAATATTAACGGAGATAGCAAAGCGCTGATAGGGGACAGGGATGCTAAATTCTCTGATAACCTATTCAGACGCAGCAAGAAGGAAGTTAAAATCATTACTGGATTGGCAACTGGATACTGTCCTCTGAAAAAACATCTATAAAACACAGTCAAGTAACAAACGATGTAAGAGATGCGAAGTAGTACAATTGCAATGTGAGGAATGAAATTACTCAGGAGAAATTTTGGGAAGGATAATTGGAGCTCGAGGGTTCTCAGTTTCCACACGGCAAGATACTGGGTTTATAGGAGTACTAAGGTGCCCCTCTAATTTAAAAAATTGTATGTAGAACGTTCCAATATTACTTACAGTAAACATTTATTAAAAAGATTGTAGCAGTGAATACTTTGTAATGGCTAATAAATCTTTAGTGTAATATAAAATATAACAAAATAAGTATATCCAAAATAGGCTATAGCATAAATTGCAATACTTCACCATTCAATGAAAAGATAATTCGTTCGAAAAACAGATATCATACAGGAAGTTTCGATTACTGTTGTCCTCCGCCATTAATTCACAAAATTCCAACTCCTGTCAAATTTATCTTTACTCAATTCGTGTAACGGTATAAGTTTAAAAGGATGAAATTTAAACTTCCAGTACGTACTTGTGTCACATATTTTGGCACGCATGATTTTCGTTGAATAGGCGACTTGTAATCCTGCACACTTCCTATCATCAAAACACAAAGTCACTAATTCCACACGTTCTTATAGAACGTAGAATAGACCAAATTAATTTATTGTGAATTCGAGTTTAAGTAAAAGTAAACTCCCATTAAAAAACATTCTATTAACAATGGACAAAGTGACCAAACCTACAATAAGTGCTTAAAGCTGAAAACAGAAGCAAAAAAAGTGGAGAGAAGCGACATTAAAAACGATAAGTGAATGTGACAGAAACAAATAGAAGTTACTTTGGTTACCAGAAAAAAAAATGCGAAATGTCAGGAGACCACATAGGGGGAGCATTTGAAGCCATTTCATTCTACTCGTGTTTGTTATGAACTTTATATTTTTGTCTATCATCCTAACTACGTTTGGAATTTACGGCTTCCCAATATTTAAAATAATAATTACTATGTACTATTTTACTACTTTGCCATTTCGATTCATATTGCAGAATATTCCATATTGACAATGTATGGTAGCTAACGATTCTATAAATGCAATACTAATCAAACATTATTATATAAATTAAAAATCATTTTTAGGTATTTGTGCAGATCTCAAATATTAATAAAAATTGTAAAAATTAAAATTTACGAATTTTTGTACGAGGGGTATTATTTTAATTTTTTAAGAGGTGTAAAGCTAATATATTTTTAGCTTGTCAGGCGGCTGCAGAGCCAATTCCTCCTAATAACTTACGACCGAAACAGATATGTAATTGACTAGAGCGGATTTGAACCCGGATCCGCACTGATTGGCCAGCTGAGCCACGCAAACTACCATCCAGGCAAGATGTGGAAGTGACAAAAGAGAAATAATAAGAGGAGATCATAAAAAACCCAAAATGTTGCAACATTTATGCCGATTAGTAACAACTGATTGGTAATATGCATTTATTTTTTTGCTAAAAAATGGCACTTCTCGGTACTTACATTTTCGGCCGCATCCAAGTCTTTGATATTGTTAATGTAAATATCGCTAATAATATCAGACCCTTTATATGATCTGGATGATATTTAACCAGCTGATTCAAGAATGGCGCAGCTTCCAACGGGCGTCGATCATCAGCAAGGAGTAATGCCAGGTTAAATAATGCACTTCTGAAATCGGTTTTCAAATGAATTGCTCTTCTAAACCAATGTTCTGCTTCTTCGATGTTTTTTTCGTCCATAGCTAGCATGCCTTGAAAAAAAAAATGTTAATAATATTAAAAAAAAAGGAAAGCAGATTGCATCATACGAAGTGGATGTCTCTCAGATCAAATTAGAGCAAAAAAACCTCTATCTAGAATTCAATACAACATACCTAAATTAAAATGAACTTTCTCGTTGTTAGTGTCTTTTGCTAGCAGTTTCAGTAACGTTCACGTGCTACCTTTCTTAAGTCGTCTCTGTTCAGTTCCTGAAGCACTATGGCCGAATTAAGTAGAGCTTGCTCGTGTTCTGGGTCAAATTCCAATGCCTTGTCTAAATATGCCAATGCTTGGGATCCTTTTCCTTTGTCAGAAAATACTCAAGCTAACAAAGAAAAAAAATATAATTGCAAGGATGAGATAAAATTAGACCATCAATAAAGAAGTTATCAAAATATTTAAGTTTATTAATTAATAATGCCTTCCCTTATCAAGTAATAAATACGCAGGTGTTAATTACGAACTAGGAAAATTAATTATTCATCCAATCATGAAAATTGTCAAACAAAATTTAACTTTTCAAAATTAATTACAGGATGAGATAAAAATGTAGTGGGATTTCAAATTCCCTATTTGCGTATGGTTACCAATTCCAATTTTTAATTATCTGAGGTATGTCTTCCTTGCAACTAAATGTTAAATTCAACATCGGTAAATTTGTCATTTATATATTTTTGTTATTCGAAGCAGATGAAAGCATAGTTTTTTGGGTTATTTTAAATATTTGATTAAGTGCAGTTACAGATGTATGAGTGGAATGTACCATCTTTAACAAATTAAATGCCAATTAAAGCTCCACAAATCTTCGAAGATGGCAAAAGCCTTTTTAGGGAAACGTCACACACTCTGGTGTAAGGCATAATCTAGATGAATAGAACGAAAAAAAAAGAAAAGTAAATCAGCATTCGATGCTTTTTGAGATATGTGTAAAACTTTGATTTACACTTTCGAGTTTTACATTTGTTCCCGCCACTAAAACCATATACCAGAAGTTCTCCCATTGCATGCACCTAGTTTAGTTCTGCAATGGTTACGCAAGGATGGAAGGATTTACCAAGGGATATCTAATCACGTGTGTTCCATCTCACCGCATAAACAACGAACATGTAACTAGAACCGACAGCCAGTCAATTTTACTGGGGGATTACACTCAACTGAGATTGTTCTAGCCAATAGCAGCCAAATTCAGTTTTCAAAAGTTTGCCAGGAATGCACTTAAGTTAGAGTGTTGACGGCAGCATACGGGATAAATTGTCAACTGATCTAGTACATTTTGAATGTGTGCGCGCAATCACCACTAGTCCATAGTAGACAATAAGCGGACTGAAGGTCAGAATTTTTGCCCTCCGAGATCAAAGGTGTCGACTATATTTGCTTGTTCTTGTTAAGATGTTTCTTGGCACGAAAACACGTTGTGACAGACATTTTGATTTGATTTGGTCATTGGGTGAGAATTAGGTATCTCCTTTATCCCCTTAACATTAGGACCTATTGCGTTATTCCATACTAGTGAGTTACCTTACACAAATGGTTCAACTCCTTTAACTTAGCTCAGTCCTTGTGTGGTAAACCTCTTTCCGGCAGTTCCGTCAATGTGTGATTGCTTCCAATGATTCACTCAATCACTGTACCACGTATCGCAGTCGCTGTCGCCCGCCACCACCCGTTCAGATCGCAATGCAAGTCGTTTTCAGAATCCTGTCGCTAGCTGTTCCCAAATTGTTGCCTGGTATGTAGTGTATTTATGCTAGGTAGCAACCAAAGTAAGTTTTTGGTTTAGTAAGAGTTCTGGAGCACTGACTCACATTTAGTAGGTAAGTAGGTAAGTGTGTAACGCGGGAAGTGTGTAGTTTGGCTATTTTATTTTCAAAATTAATCTGGATGTCCTTGTTTATTATATGTACTAACTAACTTTATACTAGTTTTTACAAAAAAATTCACACCTTTCCTAAGGTGGTAATAATTGTATTTTGTAAATTTTCATATTAATTAAAAGGCATCATATAGTATTACACTCTTGGGCTAAAGGATAATGGCTATAATATAAATGCGGACGGTTACACTTGCCTATTTTGGCTGGGTAAGTGTGTTAGTATTGACAGGTGTTTAAAATATATTTTTTTTTTTTCTAGTAAACCGTTGATAATTATAAAGGCGTACTACAACTGCATATATAACTATCTATGTGTAAAATTTATCAAATGTCTTTTAACGTGAACAGTGTTACATTTTCTTCAAAATATGCTTTTTACTACCACTTACCGCTTACTTATTCTGATATGTAAGGTGAGATACTCTATGTATGTAAATGTTAATAAGGGTGATGTTCTGCACTAGATATCTTTATGTCCCTATTCTTGCTGTTTTAAGCTGGCCTTCCATCCTAATCCTTTCGAAAGTGTAGGATATCAGAAGAACAGGTAGGTATCACTCTTCGATTTCCATGTCTTGAGTTGCACAGGCTATGCAATTTGAGAGGGGTGGATGGGCATTTCATTCTGTTCCACAAATCCACTTCAATTCTTTGCTAATCAAGCTTATCAGATGTCCTTTCAGTTTACAATGTGAAAGTTTCTGTTAATATGCGACACATATCTTACTCAGGTTTAATAAGGTTTTTCCAAGAAGAATTTACTTTGCTCATTCCTGGAGGTTCTCTTCAATAGTAATTTCTTGCTCCCTTTCTTTTTTAGTTCTTACTATTGTACTCTACTTATCGCGAAGGGTTAGGCCTACAAAGGCATCATCCTTTTGTGGATTATCGTTATCTTCTTTCTTCCATCTGTGTGATCCGGAACCACACAAGGAGGGTTACTTTATTCTTTTGCCTAGCTCGTTTATTACCATCGGCATTCTCAGAGCATCTTGGAACTGATTTCATGTGAGTTCAGTACATTGATGGCTGTTTGACTATCAGATATGATGATAATCTCCTGCTTTCGATAATTTCTATCAATAATTGAACTATCTTTCAATAGCGTTATTCCGCCTGAAGATACTTGATATTTCCCAACTTTCAAGTTACTGGTTCTGAATGTCAAGGAAGAATATTAGCATAGCCCTCAATCTCCGGACCGTGATCAAACTTGGGATATATACCCGGGATGATATGTTAAAAAAATTTAGCTTTGGTGAAGGAAATTCACCATAAAGCTAAGTAAAGGAGCGAGTGGGATCATCACATCTTGAACTTGAATAGAATGCGCATCAAATGGTATACTGGATGGCTCAAACGGCAGAAGGAACTGGAATAGGAATATATGGGCCTAGAACACATATTCCGAAAGCTTGGGAAATAACCCAAGTATATTTCAGCGCGGAATACACGTTATTGGAAGATGTGTTCAGTCCATATGGATAGGAACTATCGGAAGCAAGGAGATTATCATCATGTCTGATAGTCAAGCAGCCACAAGGCGCTGAGCTCATATGAATCAGCTCCAAGTTGGTCTGGGAAATGCTAGGGAAACTAATGAGCTAGGCAAAAAGAAATAAAGTAACCCTCCTGTGGATTCCGGGTCACACAGGAGTGGAAGGAACGAAATAACGATAACCTCGCAAAAAGGGGCTGGAATGTCTTTTGTAGGGCCTGATCTTTGCGGGTTAAGTAGCAGTACATACTGAAGAAACTAAAATAGAAATGGAGCAGAGAAAATCCAGTTACTGGGAAAATCTCCAGGATGGCAAAGTAAAATTCTTCTGGAACTTATAACCAGAAGAGGTTTACAAAATGCGTCAACTGAGTAAGAACAATGTTCGCATATTAACAGGATACTTTAGGCATTGTAGACTGAAGGACACTGAGTAAGCTTGGATTGGAAAAAGATCCTGAATGCAGATTTGTGGGGAACAGATGAAACACCACACCTCCTCTCAAACTGCGTAGCACTGTGCAAATCGAGGGCATTGCACCTGGGAGCATGTGAAACGAAGAGGGAGACTTACCTAAACTGGGGCCCTCTGACATCCTACACTTTTTTAAAAGGAATAGGATTGGGAAGGCCAGCTGTAAAGCAGCAAGAATAGGGGACACAATAGATCTTTTAGGTCGTAGTGTAACACCACCCTTCTATTACTACATACATACGTACATTACATACTTTGGTTCTAAGGCGCCATGTATTTTCCTATTCTAAGTTCCCATCCTGCCGTTTGGAGCCATCAGTGTACTATTATGATCCAACTAGCTCTTGTTACTAAGCTTTGTGGTGAATTCCTTCACAAAGCTAATTTTTTTTGACATGTCATGCCGGGACATGCCCCGAGGTTTGATCGCCGTCAAGAGGCCGTCGAGGCCTATGCTTAATCATTACTCTAATGTCATATGTTCTTTACAATTCAGAGTTCTCTGTACATACCTGTTTTAGAACCTGTGATTCCTTTTAACCCACCTGTCCATCCATCCAAGGAAATCTTGATAGGTTTGTTGAAAGAGAGTTTGGGAGTCATTGCATCAATACCCATTTCAAAAATAGGATTTGTGATTTCGTCTGCTATTCTGATATGCCCAGGAGTATTTTGGTTCTTCAGTTTCTACCGCATTTTAGTCTGTAAGCCTTCTGGTCCACCAAATCAGGGAGCTATAGGTCTTATTACAACTGTTATGTGTAGCCAATACATGATATGTGACTTCAATTCAATTCAATTGGGAGGCAAAGCATTGCTATGCTATTTTGAAATCCATAGATGATAAACTCCGTGTAAGTTTCAGACGGGCAAACAGAGTTCTGAAGTTGGAAATCATCAGATTTGTGTCTTTCTTTACTTATTATCAGAAATCATTTGAAAATCAAATGAATATTTAACAGATGAGTCGATTGACATGGTCACTGATATGGTTACGCAACAGAAATTCGCACTAACAATGAACTATGACACAGAATTTTGGACACCTGCCAACAGTTAAGCAATCTGAATTTTGCCTTTAATCAACTCTTGGACCAACGTTAAGTGGTACAAGTTGCCAATATTGTTCCACTTACGATTGATCCAAAAGTTGATTAAAAGGGGTTCGTAAATACACCTTGTTCCACGAAGGCCAGAATTTGACTTGGCATACTCACAAATGACTAGCTGCTGATGGTGCCAAACCAAGGATATACTTCCAAAATGCTGGATATAGCATAGTAGTTGAAACATATACTACACTATGTCAGTGTCAGATAGAGGCATATGCGATTCTGCAACGTGCTAAAATAATGAATAATGGTTCGGTGCAATTTGTATTATGCACAACAAGCCAAGCTAAGGCACTATCAAACTGAAAGGTGTCGTCTAAACTGATGATGGAATGCCTCGACTAACTTTTAAAATTACCGAACTGGAGCAGTGTAACCATCAGAGAATTTGTAGTTTGCTTTAAGAGAAATCAATGGCTGACGAGTTCATTAAGAGCTGACCAGAAACAAATATAAATTGACCAGAACCGTTTTCCGAGGTAACTAAACAAAAAGCTCGGAAATATAGGAGACTGGGTTCGAATAAAATAACATGGACATGGTAAAATTTATTAGTAAACCTCTATAGGACATACACGCCGAACACGAGCTAGAAAAATGCTACATTTGGACTGGATAGATGTCGGTACCATTACAGGACTGATAACTAGACATGCTTCGAGTATTTAAACTATAGACTTTGAGTGAAAAGACTGGAAACAGTGAAGCATATACTATGTGACTGCGAGGTATTGGATCATGAGAGACAAAGTTTATTTAGCAAACCAAAAGTGGATCCAGCGACATATCGTAATCAGCTGTGGAAATTAGTAACCACCATTTTCGAATAGGTTACGTAAGTATACATATTTAGCACAATAAGCCTTGCAGACTGCTGTGCTTTTCAGTAAGCATGTGTCGGACAAGTTTGGATTAGCGGAAAGAAAGACCTCAGTGTGTAAATTATTAATTTATTAATATATTCTTTTTTTTATTAATTTAATGGTACCCCAGAAAACTATCGATTGCATAACCTGAGTTTATTAGAACTTTATTTTCTCATGATTTGCCTATGCTCTCACTTGCCAACGGTGATAAAGTTAATTTTTAATTAACACATCTAAAATGAATTAGTTTAAAGCGTAATAATTGAACAGAAAATATATTTTAAACCGATATATTTATGTGAATTGGACCTCATGCAATATTATTAAATATATTCTTACTTCATTTAATTAATACGCACACCTATTTCTAATATATGTTAGATCCTATTTACTAAATTGCACATACGTTGTAGTAAATATCCGGATTGTTGCTATCATAAAGCAAAGCCCGTTCGTACACTTCTGCGCTTCCTTTGTGCGATTCAACTTAATCAAAATATCGCCTCGATTGATGTAGGCTTGCGTGTAATCCGCTCTCATACTAATAGCTTGCCGATATAGCATATCTGCTTCCTCCAATCGCGTGGAGTTCTTCGATATCAAATTGGCGAGATTGAGGAAAACGTTCAAATGATTGGGAGCGATGCGCGCCTGATAAGATTCTCCAGGCTTGGCTTTAGGTAGCAGCGATTTCGCCTTTAAGTAAGCCTCTTCGGCTTCCTTGAACATTTTCAGGTGATTATAAGTACGGCCGACATTTATATGAGCTCCCACGTCGTCTTCTTGCACACTTACGGCCGTTTGGAAATATTTGAGAGCGTCTTCGTACCTTCCCTGGCTCTCAAGCGCGTGGCCAACGTTATTGAATAACTTCGCGTTCCTCTGATTCACCCGCAATCCAGACATAAAGATCGAATATTCGCTCTCCCAATCCCAGTTACGCAAATAGGTCTTCGTGCCGTGCGCCGCCAGTAGAAGAGTGACGATGACCCAAGCCAACTTTTTGCTCTTCTTTTCTGCGATGACCGTCCACCCGTAACCCACCAATAGGCAAAATCCCATCGATGGCATGTAGAGGACGCGTTCTGCGATTACAAAGCCGACGGGGAAAAATAAATTCGACGCCGGAAGGAAAGGCAATATTAGAAATGCCAAGCTCTGTGGAAATAAGAGAAAATAAAGTGGAATTAGTATCATAGATCAATGTGTATAGTCGTACATATAAGGGAACAATATAAATTGGAAATGTGAGTCGAATGTTAATGCACGTATAAATGAAATTATTATTTCCTGTACTGATATAATATCTGTAGATGTAACGCACAGTGCTCCGGAATGTCACACCTTTTCATGTGTTATACTAAAATAGAAGAATTTATCATATTACTATTTATGTAAAGGATAAATAATAAATAAATAAATAACCCACCACAAATAAATAAGCAGATAATGGTGAGAAATAAAATAAAGAGGAACAAACTAAAAGAATTGAGAATTAAGGTAGACAAGCTAGAAAGAAAAAAAAGGATAATAGTATTATTGTGGATGGTATATAATTAAAAAGTCGAGGCACTAACACAATTATTTTTTTTATGAAAAACAAGCAATATCGTAAATTCAGTGATATTTTATTTATTGAAATTTGTCTTTGTCAATGTCCGGAAAATTCTCTCAAAATTAATATTTTTTTTTGTATAAGTTTTGTTAATTGAATTGAATCTATTTATTCTTTTAATTGTTCATTGTTTATATTAATTGCATTCAATTGTACATATTGCGTTCACCAGTATTGTTTATGCAGTTCAATGCATATTCTAGAAGTTTTTTTTCTTTGCGATTTGTGCGTTGCGATCGCACGCAGCTGTTATATCTGATATATACGACTGTTTTCCATGATGTCTCAGTTACAGATAGACGAGGTGTCAGTAATATATTTTCAGATTCTTTCCTGCATTTTGGGTTTTAACTTTTTTTTAAAAGATTTGTTCGTTTATTGCGATTTATATCGTCATCTAGGAACTCCATTAATAATAATTGTTGTTGTATTGTTGTGTACACAATTTAGGTATAGAAATTAGTTATTATATTTGTTTGGAAGATATTTTAAGTTTAAAAGAGTTAATTTTTGTTCGTTTTGAGTTTTGCTGATTTGTATTTTATAGTTGAATCTCACGGTTTGGGTGATTGAAACATTCTATTATATCTAAATTTTAATTGTTCTGTCCACGTTTAAATTAATTTAGGTTGTTTAAAATTTTGAAACACAGTGGATTTTTTGTGAAAAAAGGAATTATCTTCTAGAACAAATTTGTCTTTGTGTTTGTTAAAGGATTTGCGTTGTCCTTTTTAAATGTAGATTCTTGCAGTTTTTGATTTCGTCAGGACCTTAAGTCCAAGGTTTAATTTTTCTGCAATTTGTAACAGATGTTTTTGGTTTATATAATTTTAATAATTGTTATTAACGTCATTCTAATTTCTGTTCTTTTATTTTTGATTGAACCTTTTTCAATTTTTGGAGTAATTAATGAAAGTCAAATTTCTTTCACCCACAGTTTACTTTTCATGATTAATTCAAGTTTTAATTGCGAGAGTAACCTGAGTTTAATTGTTTTTTGCGGCCGCTTTTATTTTTTTCCGCTGACTAGTTAATTGTAATTTTCATTGTTTTAATTCATTTAAATGTTCTTTTGTCCCTTCCATAAGAGCAGTACCTACATTAAATGTGAGTAAAAATAAGGAATATGCAACTTATTTGAGTAATGTATTAACTTTACATTAATTTTAGGACAAAAATGAAAATTATAAAAAACAAACGAAAATTAAAAAAAGATCACTAATAAGAAAATAAATAATAAAAAGGAGGAAAACGTCCTTATATTCACTAAAGTTTTTAAAAAGTATATTTAACGCAACAAGTTTGATCCACAAATACTATCTTCAGGTCCTATACAAGCCAAAAAATAAAATACATTGAAATAGGATGCAGTGTTAACATATAGTTATACTATTATATAACAGTTTTTAAATTTTCGAAAGTTATAATTGAAGGTTAAACTTGAGTAATATAGTATACATTAAAATAAGTGATAAAATTAATAAGGTTGGTGATATTTAATACTTCCAAAATGTCATGTTACGAAATTTACAGATTCGACAGATTTATCGTAAGGTGCAAAACAGATAATTCTCAATATGTATAATTTCCTGATGGAAAAGAAAAATAAGAAAGTACTCTAACACACATCTAAAACGAATATATTGCGTATGTGCATAGTAGCATCCATAGTCATGAATTGGCAACACGATTCAGGTACAGAAACCGATTTGCCACACGATGGTTTATAAAGTCCGATGTAGGGAGGTAGGTAGTATGGACAAGACCTATAATTTTAATTTATACTATTAGGTCAATCATACCCCTTACATGAGGGGTTAGCTAATATGCCATGCCACAGCAGATGCAATGAAACCATTCCAGGCATTAGAAGTGATATTTTATTTCTTGAAAATTCACTATACCTGCAACATCAGAAGTTGGCAGGAACACAAGAAAAACTGGAAGAAGAATTTATAAGAATGAGTATATAATGCGATGTATTAAGGTAAACTGAAACAAAAGAAAAACGAAGAGATTAATGGAATAACAACGTAATATAGTGATATATAGTGAGGCTCCATATATAATCATAGAGAAGCTTTTGGGTTGGATATTTTTAACGTATAAAAGACAGAACAGAAGACATAATATTATAACTT
>RXPK01001025.1:0-89125 GCA_004143645.1 Protaetia brevitarsis | reverse complement strand
GTGTTGCTCCCTTTCAAAGGGCAATAGATTCCATTTATATGTGTGTATTTGTGTATTAAATCTTGTAAAACATTTTTCCATTGATCTATATACCTATCAAAAGAATGATTAGAAACTCACCAAAGTTTGTTACGATGCATTGATATCGGTAAAACTAATTGAAGAAGATATTGGATCTACTGACCTGAAACATACAAAAAGAAAAAAACAAGTTAAAATGTGCATTCCCTAAATCTAGTAATAATATAAACATAATAAAATACTACTATCATCTGCTGATTTTCTTCACGTATTGCATTATTGTCATGATATTGCAACATTAGTTCGCATCCCTCTACTAAGATTGTATACCGTTTACCGATTAACCGGTTAACGGCAAATTTAAAATTGACCAAAAACGTTCGGAAATTTACCGGTAAATTACAAAAAATTACCGGTAATTCGGTAAATGAAAAATCCATACCAGAAATTTTTATGTATGTACAAAATATTGTGTTTATAGATATTTAAAGGTCTAAAGGGACATTGAAAATAAAAAAATAAAAAAAAAAACAGGTAAATATAAGTTACAGTATACCCAGTTATTAATTTTATGGGAGATGTTTTTTGTTTAATTTTAAAAGTTAGTCAGAAAGAGAAGGAATCAAAAAATTCAACAAAAAAAAGCAAAAATTAAAAAAGGTGTGGAAAAGTCTCAATGAGGTGGATAACGAAAGCAGCAAAGAAAAGCGAATTAAAGCTAAGCGTCCACTAGTCTCGCCGAATCGAAGCGAATTAATTCGCATCCCAAATAATCATATGGGACTGCGTCGATTAAAGAATCGGTTATCAGGCGAATTTATGCGGCGGGGCGCTTCTACTTGACAAAAATTTTTGCAGAATTTTTTACTAGATCTGCAAACAAATGGTGAAACTCACCATAGATATTCCTTTTACTATTGATTTGTGTATCCAATATTTGGGCGCACACCGCTTTCCTTTTTTTTTGCGTTCTTCATCAAGAAGAATTTGAAATAGAAACATTTCTTCGTCCGAGCTGTCCGCCCGTTTCGCTTCTCCGCGATTCGACTGTAGTGGACACTAGGCTTAATGTTCATTTGTTGCTAGGACGGTAGGAAGCAAAACGTCCCATACTCATTTTTTAATATTTAAAAATAATAATATATAAGAACAACATTTTACGTATTTAAATTAAAAGCAATTTTGAATACACCACATTATGAGAGGACATTAATACAACATTATGGTGAAATAACATTAAAATTTGAACCTTAAATATTTTTTTTACTTCTAACAACTGTTTAAAATAATTAAATACAAATATTATATTTATTACAAAATTCTAATATTATGCCTTAAGATTGTGCAAAATATGTATTATTCTAGCCTAACTTCTAATCCAATTTTTTTGGGGAATCCCCATTAATGGCACACATGAAAAAGAAAATTTACCTGTCGCAAATCTTGTTCGCCCTGTATCTTCGAAACAAAGGGGTTTTTCAAAAATCATCATACGACAAAATATTCTTATAATAGGCCAAGGAATAACCCCTTGAATTTTTGCCGCATGTTTACCTAACACCCTATATATTTTAATACACCTATTTATTATACACAACAAAAACCGCCGAAATAAATTGATATTTTATCAAAAACACCAAAATATCATTTGTTTATGGCTTTTTGCCCTTATAAACAAATAGGTAAGTCTCAGTTTTTGCCTTACTAAAGACTCAACTTTACACAGCCAAATCAATCTTCTCACCTCCTCCTTTCTCATTTCTATCAATTAATATATTGTTGATCATATACTGGAGAAAACGAACAAGATCTAAAATAAACACCTTTTTTGCTGGGTGATAATCCGATAATAACCATGGTGGCAGTCAAAACATCGCCGACAGGGACGCGAGGACAACAAAAAGGCGTAGGCGCAATAGGTAGCTTTCAGGAATTAATTCAAAACCATATCCCGATATAGGGTACGTTGTTTGTTTATCGTATCTGTTTTGTTTATTTACGTATGGAGATATGGTGCGATTCATATCCGTCCATTTCCAAGGTTGAACGGGCGGCTCTCCGCGCACACATTAACTAAACGAATGTATATTATTATTGTGGATATATAGTGATGCGAAATTCGATGCCAATTCTAAATTTGGAACACACACGCGAAGACTGTGGTGAATGGTTTTACCAAAGTTTTGTTGTTTTTTTTGCGTAATTCATGATAAATATTAAAATCAAATCCAGCGCCATCACCCAGTGTTTCTATCCCTGCATAGCTAAAGTCAGAATTTAATTAGAATTTGACAATAATCATAAATAATTAAATTTGAATCGAATTATGTAAAAAAGTATTACTAGGTAGTATTATGTATAATGTCAAAAATTAATGTTCCGTATATTTTTCTTTTATACAATGAAATATAACACGATGTAAAATAATGATAATCCATAAAAAATATTTTGTAAGTAACTTTACTTTTTTTATGCATATACGTTTAGAATACCATTTGTTGGGGTCAGTGGCGGCTCGTGAGTTATGAAAGAGGGTGGACAATGTGACAAACGAAAGTTTTCCGTGTTTCTTTGGCCTCTTCTGTGATATGCTTTAAATCATTAACCTTGTTTATCCACGCACTGACTCTTTCTTAAAAATTAAGCAGATAAAACAAAATAGTTTATTTGTTAGTGAACATCCGCACATCCACTCATATTTTTATTAAATACTCTATTGTAAGTTCGAGTTTTACTTGTGGAAGTGTAGAAACTGTGTGTGTAGAAACCCTTCACTTCGATACATTTATTTATTCCCAATTGGAATGCTATTCAACGACACAAAACCGTACTTTAGTCAGTACTTGACAAGCTGTGAATACTTACACATTGTCCGATCCCCATTTAGATTATTAATTAATTAATCCAATACAATTAGTTAGTGTAGAATATGTGAACAGTAATGGAGGCTATAACATTACAAGAGAGAGTTCAAATGATTTGCATCTATGCAGAAAGTGGTAGAAATATCGATGGTGCTGTTAATCTTTATTCACAAAGTTTTCCCGACAAAGTGCGATCGCGCGCTTCTTTTTACCGAGTCATTCAACAGTTCTCTAGCGAAGATTAGTTATTCACAGTCTTCGAAATGAGAGAGAGAAAAAAAATGAATGAAATGTTTTCCTGCTCTTTTTGTTTTGCAGTGGTGTTGGAGGTGTTTATTTGTTTTGGAATATTCACATACGTCATTTTTTCTTTTGCTTAATTACTGTAAGTTGGCTGCATGAAATTTGGTATTGCTGCTTTTGGCAACAATTTTTTTTTTTTTTTTCAAATAAGTCACGTTGAAAATCTTGTTTTATTTTTTGGAAAATTATTTTGATTATAAGCTGTAGGTATATTCCTTTTTGCATGGTTATGTCCAAATTGAGTAATATTTAATAATAAAGAAAGCAGTAGGTAAGAAAATTCAATCAAAGTTACCAGTTATTGGCTGACATGTTTCGGTATTATATAATAAGAGCCCTAAATTTGTGAATTTTTGAAGCACTCTGCCAAGAAATGGGATCAAATTATCTTTATTGTTTTACACTGAAGTGCGTTGGTTATCCAAAGGCAAAGTTCTAGCAAGATCATTTGAGCTTCGTGATGAGGTTAGTCGATTGATGTTCTATCAAAACATGCTTGAACTGTTCCACCTTTTCAAAGATCATCAGTGGCTAGCCAAACTTGCAACATGGCTGACATATTTGAGCACCTCAATGAACTTAATAAAAAAATGCAAGGTCGAATTGAAAATTTATTAACATGCTCTTCTTTTTTTTTATCATATAGAGTGTGCCGCAAAAATACTGTGAGCGGTTTTTGCGGAGCACTCCATTACTGGAGTATCGAAAATCACCATTGGTTTCGCCAAGTTGAACAATCAACATCTTGGAACGTAAATGTTTGGTGTGGAATAATTGGCAATAAGCTTATTGGTCCATATTTCATCGATGGAAACTAAATGGTGAAAATATCGAAACATCTTGCAGAACGAACTTCCAGTTTACTTGAAGACCTTCCCTTGGACGTACGACAAACAATGTGGTTCCAACATGACGGTTGTCCAGCACATCATTCAAGAATAGCACGAGAAGTATTAGATCGAGCCTACAATCGTCGATGGACCGGAAGAGGTGGTCCAGTGTCTTGGCCTACACGATCGCCAGATCTTACTTCCCTTGACTTCTTTTTGTGGGGCCACTTAAAGTCTAAAGTTTATACAGAAGTACCAACCATGAGGGAAAACATGATTGAACGAATCACCAACGCTTGTTCGAGGATTACGCCGGAAACACTTCTCAGTTGTGTCCAATCATTCCAATTGCGAATAAAATAAATGTATCGAAGTGGAAGGGCACATTTTCGAACACATTTTCTGGAATGCGTATGACAAAGTAAAGTTCTTCGTTGTTGAATGGCTTTTTAAAATGTTATTTAATGTCAAAATAAAAAAAAAACACAAAATCTTGTTTGCTTGCTTCTCTTTTTTGTGTATTTTTTCTAAACGTTCACATCAATCATGTTTTTTTTTGCGATTACAGCGCAATCTGTTACGAATCGAAAAAAAAATTTCAAACAAAAATTACATACTTGATGGCGTAGAATTCGAATCTGCAATACAAAATGGGGGTTCCCATTTAAGATTTCAAAGTTATCCCCCCTCCCACTCTGGGGGATCGAGTTCGGCACCATTCAGTGAGCCCCCTACATTATAACAAATCTTATTAAGATCTTTTTTTTTGATTTGATGCAGTGTTATATTCCGTTGTCTCAAGATAAAAAACTCACCCTGTATATGCATTATTTGTAAAAGATTTTTTAACGGGTTTTTCATTACTCACACATTACTAAAAATTTATTACTTGAATTTACATTTTTTACTGTTTGTTCGCAATAATCAAATACAAGGTCGCGAATGTGGAATTCGTCTGCATTTTAGTTATTGCGAATGATCAAAACTCACGGATGTCAGATCCGCGAATGTTAAAGGATTACTATACATTATTTTTGTGATCATACCCAATAAATGCAGCCGGCCTTCTTTAAAAACGAAGTTACCGCAAGATAATACACTGATTATACATATTATAATATCAAATTACTTTTCTCTTTACTTTGTAGCCCATTAGTATTTTTACTTTAAGAAACAAAAAAAAAAATATTTAGCTACGCCTATACAGCGCTGATGATATTAATTTTATTATTTTCTGCATCAGCCAGTGAGAAACCATGAAGAAAATAAAACAACACCCAAAATAATCAGATTCTATCGACGGTTAATGAAAAATCCTTAATGAAAATCAAAACACTCACTCTGATTACTTGAAACGAAAAAGATAATTTCCTTTAGGATTTTCTAAAATTCCACCGACTCTTAGTAATTATCCCAGAAACATGTAAAAAGAAATCTAAGATTGGAGAAGGCAAACATTCTTTCTTCTCTATATACTCCCTCTTCGCCGTTTTATCGCAAAACCGGGCAGCTTTAAGCCGTCTCTTCTCTTCGACGTAATGCAGTACAATTTCGGGTCAGGGCAGATTAAAGTATCCCCGGATCGCTCTCAGAACTTCTGAAGACGCAATTAAGATAACAAGACCGGAAATAATTCTCTCCCGTTTCGAGTAAAGTAGACGGAAATTTGATGGGAAGAAAACGCGACAGAGTGAACGCGAATTCGTTAAATCCGCAAAGAAACGCGGTATTTATTTACGAATAACAACCTGCGTGCATTTCGAAATGCTAATTATAATTTAGTCAGCGGTGCGAGATGTAGAAAAAAGAGCCGCGTTCATTAAGGCTAATTAACGTCGGCGGGGACGATATCTTTTTATTATTGGATGCCAATTAAGCGCGATATGTTTTAAGGTTGACGTAATAAGGAGTGCAAGTTTTTATTAAGTGAAGATATGGTAATTGTTAAATAAATTATTTTAAGTTAATTACTATTGAAAGGGTTCTTGTATTTTGTCAAACTGTTAATATTACGGTGTTGGGTTATTTTTGCGGCTAGTCAATTTTTTAGTGTTGATTTTTCCAACTTTGCCAGACAGTTGACTACGCGTATTTAATAGAACAGAATTACTAGAATTTCGTGTGAATTCTTTGTTCAGATATGAGGATTACTATTTTTCTAGACATTCGAAGCGTCAACAATCAGAATTTTTCCCTCGAATAAAAATATAGAAACCACCTATTCTAATACAGTATTGAGATTATACGCACCACCTGCATTGCACGTGTATCTGTTTTCGTGTTTGATTCTCCGTATTAACATATCCAAACCAAACCACCAGATGTGACTGACTTGCCAAGTGTAACCTCGTGTTATTAAACGTTAATTCAGTGGCATAAAAATTTCAACATCTTAAAGATGAATTGGAACATCTATTTACGCAATTAGTTTAGACTTGAATCAAATAGATAAACATTCATAATTTTATAATGGTTCTCAAAAATCATTTAAAATTGAATACGTTTAGTTGAAACGCAAAACTGTGAATGAGTGGTTTTGCTATTTTATAATTGAGGAAACGTCTTAAAGAAGAGAATATTATAGCACTAAGAAATAGGAGTTGCATATTAAAAAGACGTTGTGTTTAGAAAATGGGTGTTAAACACCGAATAGATCGCATTCATTTAGTTAAACAGCTAGTAAATTTGTCTAGTCTAGATCAAATAAAATGTGACTAGAACTATTTTATAATTCCCCGTGTCAGTTGGACAAAATAACTCCTTAGCAATAGACAATACTTGACTATCTTTGCTCGTCAAATTTAAACTTCTATAGTTCTCGACAAAATAACACGAAAAGAGTGTGGACCTCTTCTGACTATTAAATTAGTCAAAAAAGTGTTAAAATTTTCAACAGTGCAGTTAACCCATTAATGGCCAAGGCATCAGAACGAACCATTTTGTTTAATTATTTTTTATAAGTGGAAATTGATGTAATGAATAATAAAAAATATTTGCTTAATGGTCGGTTATGATACTTTGACCGTTAATGGGTCAATAAGCGGAAAATTAATCTGTGAAAAAACAGTATTACAATAAAGTTGTTATAAATATAGGCTCGTGATAATATTGAGTGGTAGAACCAATCTCGGATCAACTACTACTCCCCACCCTCCCCATTTTATTAATTTTACAAAGTTTTGAATCAGTTTAGCTCAGCTTGTAGTAATTTATTACTATTTACCTCGTTTATTGGTAACTAAGACCATACCGACATAAAAATACAATTCTTTTCAGGAATAGGTCTATCTACCTAAATATAAATACTAACGTATTTCCTTCAGAATTGCATATATTTAGTCTTTGAGACTACACGTACACTTCTCACAGGAAAAATCGGTACACCAGCAATTCAGAATTTTAAAATTTCTTGATTGTAAATGCAACTTTCGGAGGACATATTCACTTATCAAGCCATAATTCACTTAATTATGTATATTACTGGGATAAAGGTTAAAGACTAGAAATTTAAAGAGAAAAATAAGTATATAGAGAGAAAAAGGTTTATGTATAGAATACAAATCAGAGTTTCGGTGGCGGCATTTCCTTTAGAAATACCAATGGAAAAAAAAAATACCTAACAACAAAGAGAACTCTTAAATAGACGGCTTCATTTAGAAATATATATGTATTTAACTTGTTTGATGTTATGTAGAGATAATTCTTTTTTAAGAAAACATGTGGTGATGGGATTTTATTATTTAATATTAAGTTACGTGTTAGTGCTGCTTTGATATTAGTTACTTAGTTGGATTTATGCTCGCGAGTATTAGTTTAGCAATAGATAATAGTCAGTCAGCCTTCTCAGTTTGGGATAATGTGATTTTCACATATTTATTGACTACACTATTATTGCTGTATTAATTACTATATTTGTTTAATATTCTTAAATATTGTATTACTATAAAATTTCCTTCTATCTATAAAAAATTACCAAAACCAGGTTTAAGATTATTTACAAAGTTCTTAAATAAAGCAATTAAGTTCGCAAAGAAATTATTTATTTTATGAACCCTCCGTTTATTGTATTTTCAGGAAATATATCTTAGCTATCGCCTGTGTAATCTGACGTCGTTGATCTATTTCTTGAAATATGGCCAACTGGGTCTCTTTACAAACTGTCTTTATGTAGCACAGGTTAATTAACAATTATTTAAATATTATTAGATTTATTATACATAACAAACATTGTAAGAAAGCATATTGTTCATCGATCTCAGCTAGTGCTTAAATATTTATTGTTGAATTTGATACATTTAATACTATTTCGTTGCTACTGCCCGAAGCTGTGTTACAGACCAAAAGTGTTAGCTATATTTCAATAAAATAGAACGACATTGGATTACACACGCCATAGTTAAGATATATATCTTGAAAATACAATAAATGGAGGGTTAATATAAAAGAAATAATTTCTTTGTGAAATTGATTGTTTTAAAAATTTTGTAAATAATCTTAAACTATTTTTGGTAATTTTTTTAACACATAGAAAAATATTTTGTAGTAATACAATATTTAAGAATACTAAACAACAACAATAATGAATACCTCAATAATAGTGTAATTAATCAATGCGAAAATCACATTGTTCAAAAACTAAGGAGGCTGATTGACATATTGTCTGTTGCTAAAGTATTACTTGCGGGCACAAATCAAACTAAGTAACTAATATCATAGAAATAGGTAATATAAGTTTAAAATCCCATCGCCATATGTTTTCTTAAAAAATTATTTCTACATAACATCAAACAAGTTAAATACATATATGTGTATTTCTAAATGGTGCCGTCTACTCAAGAGGCCTTTTAGTTGTACGTATTTTTTTTTGGCATTAATATTTCCGTATTCGGTATTTCTAAGGAACCACCGAAATTCAATGTGTTTATTAATGTATAACCTTTTCTCTATATAATTTATATTTCTGTTTAAATTTTTAGTCTTTACCTTTGATCGCAATAATACACACAAAAAAGTGATTTATGGCTTTGATAAGTGCTATATCCTCTGAAAACTGCATTTACACCCAAGAAATTTTAAAATTCACGATTGCTGGTGTCCCGATTTTTCCTGTGAGAAGTGTACATGGGCCACTTGTTTACATTCCCCCAACTAACTAACGCAAAACTATTCAGGTTTTTGTTATTTTATATCGACGAAAACATAACACGACACAGAGTGCATAAGTTATATTAGCGTAGATCTTCGAGTAAAATATAACGCATATTATAAGCGTAAGCGACGTATATCTTAAGAAGAATTACAGTTTTTATTTTCTTTGTTTATTTACACTTAAGCAAATGGCTTGTTTTTTTACTTAAAACACTATTATGATGTATTTTTTAGAAATAGCTCCCTTATTATATTTCTTATTTCATTTTCATAATTTTTCCCGTAAGAAAAATATGAGTGGTAGCCCATTTTGAAATACTATAGTTACTTTGCACGCGATATCATCCTATACTTTATTACTATAATTATAAATATTAAAAATTCTTAAACACAATATTTATATGTAGTTGGGAGAGTAGAGAAGTAAAATAATAGTAAACGTACTTCCTACTTTGTTTAAATGTAATTAAATTTACAATTTGCGTTGCTACCGATTTCGGTCTGATTTGACATTCTTCAGCTAACTATTGAAATAATAGTCAATATAAAAACAGGAAAAATTGAGAAAATGTTGGATGAGAACTTCATTATTGTTCTTAGCCAGACATAAGTGTTTAATCGGGACCTCAACTGTGCCTCCAGCGCGAAGCGTCGTACACTGAAGAAATACATGAATACTTATCTATTATTTCTTCTTCAACATTGGATGTCATTATACTTACAGAACTACACAAAATAAGTCATACATTACACAATTACGAACAAAATTACCCATTCCAAAGAGAATAGCATCACTGTATGTATTGCCTGCATGTTGATTGCCTGCAATTGATGTCATACGTTTTTTTTTTTTGTGCATATAGATGCATATGATTCATATGAAGGTTATATAAATTCATCTGGTATTATATTAATGAAAAGCCGTGGCGTGTATGTATAACACAACAACTAAAGCGCAATATCAATCAACATTCAACAATTCGATAAATTTTATCGAACGAGACACTGATTACGTGGCTATCATGTAAAAAAAAATATTTATTGCTTGCTTATTATTGTTAGCAATAATATTAATAATAACATTTACCTTAAATATTGACTATAAGCAAACAATAAGTAAATAAGCAGAAGATTACGAAAATTAAGCATATGGACATATTTACTTCCATTCTAAATTTGATATCATATATAATATCAAATTTATTGAATTTGCCTATAGGGGCGTGGCAGTTATTATATAGTTTGTAGTATCTACAACTTAATTACATTTTTAACTTTTTCTTTTGGTATGTTTCAGGTCAGTAGATCCAATATCTTCTTCAGTTAGTTTTACCATCGCAACAACTTTGGGTGAGTTTCTAAATCATTCTGTTGATAGGTAGGTACACAAGCCAATCGAAAATATCTTACAAGGAGTTCGCAAAATACAAAATTAAATGAATCGTATATCGTTTGAAAGGGGCAGTTAATACACACACAAAAATAATTACTCAATTTGAATATAAATGCATCACATTGAATATAACATAAGTTCCTATATAAGCAAGAAGATGATGTATTTATATTGAGAATAAAATTTGTTCAGTTTTCCAAACCGGTGAATTTGTTAGATGAAACAATTTTTTTAGTTCAAATGTAATCCATATACTAAAAACACTATGAACATATAATATTTTCACCGCAAGAATAATTATTTTAGATTTGAGTAAATAGATTTTCTCAACTGAAAACTATCATATTTATGCCTTAATAATTTATGTACATTTGATAGAAGTATATAAAAGTATTATTTGGAAGTATTGCCATTATTTGCTTCCAAAATATAAATATATTGAACTGATAATATTTACCTGCTTAATCTAAGCATTTCTACTATTCAAGAGTAATAATTACCTACTATATAATTTCGTGTCTATAACACCAAAAAACCTCGGTAGGGGAAAATTAATAAATAAAAAAATATTATGTAATTAAATAAATTTACTGTCATACTTTATAGTTTTACAATATTTGGGAAAAGGTAGCGTATCGGGATACTTCAGGAGTGCGCACGTGATATTGATGCGTAGAGGTATAGATGTTATGCGTATCCGTCCGTTGCCATCGGCGTTCTCGGGATACTTCCCACTCAATGCCTGGGTCTGGTATCTAGTCGGCGTTGGTTACTGATATAATTTCAATCAGTATAATAATTTGCTGGTATTACCTACTGAAAACTAATAACTAGTAAATACCTACATATGTTTGTTAATGTACACACGTATTGTGTTCATATATGTATTATCGACACAATGGCGCTGACTCTAAGTATTATTTCAAAGTTTTTTAAACCAGTAATCCCTTCATATTAGATGACACGTATGTACTTACCTTCGAATATTTTAATGGTAGCATCTGTGCATCAGCCCTATTCAACCCCATTCTCTAAGTAGCTGTGAAACGGCTGGGGTATCCACTTAGATTTACTTACACTCACAACCAACAACACTGTTCGCTGGTCAATCAAAAAGTGACGCCAAGTAAAGCGTATGAATATGCAAAGCCCCAAAAAAGAGGGAACCAGACAGATAAGTTTTAGTGCAATAAATGGTGGGGTAAAATTCGTTTCAAATGTTTCAATATTATGGTAATTTCAATTTGATATTTCATGTTTTCAGTACAAAACATTTAATAATTTTATATAGTAATTTATTATACCAAACGTACCTATAAGGGATTTTGTTTTGAATCTACACTTCTTCAATTCTCACTATCATTGCATAGATTTATTTCTTACAACGATAACAATGTTCATTTGGAGGAAGTATCCTTCAATGACAATATTTATCCTATTTGTTCTAAGAATATATTGTGTTTTCAGAGAATTAACTCTTATGTTCTAACCAACCAGATTTAGTTCATTTAAATATATATTAAGTTTCGATTTCTGAATAAATGAAAATATTAATAATATTTAGAATTTTTTTGTGTGTACGTAAAAAAACTGTAGACGTATCTAAGTGCGGTGAGTCTTAATTTTGGGATTGATTCGAGAATTTTGGGATATGTGTAATTTAAAAACATTAATGCATGTAGCTTAAGTACAAAATATTGTGTTTATCGCGACATACATGTTAATAGGTCAGCGAGATAAAGCGTCATCCCACTATAGCATGATCGCTGATAGGAAGCCGGGTTCAAATCTCTCCCTTCAGTGGAGATTTTTTTTAAACTTATTTTTGTATATTTTTATATTAAGGAGTCAGTATAAAAATATTTATTTATTATTTGTATCAAAAAATTTCTACCTATATCCAAACGATTTTTTTACAACTTATTTCTTACCAATGTGATCCCATCAAATTGAACATTTTCTATTCGATAACTTAAAAAAACGACTTTTTTCCTTATTTTCTTGTTATGTCATTCAGTGAATAACCTCAATAACAATATTTTGATAACCAGCAGAGAACCAGAGAAACATTGAATTTACGGTATAGCATTATATATATGCGTCTTTGGGAATTGCAAATTTTATACATTTTTATTCCAAGAAAGCGGTCTAATTCCCTTAAAAGAAAACGTCAAAATAATCTTTTGCGTAACGGTTTTTGGGTTAGGCAATTTTTCTCCCGACGAACTACTATAAAGGGAATACATAAATCTGTTGAGGAATAAATGAGAAAACCGAAGAGGCTCAGGTCTGGGTAAAAAAAATCGCTATAGAGCGGCTTTCCTCAAAGTTTACGTCCTATTAGAATGATGAATAGGCATAATTATTGGCTCTTTGCTTCGTTCCAGGAAAGTATATTGCGAAAATTCGGTGCGAGGTACGATGAAAAGGGAAATAACAAATAGAAGACGTAATATGCTTGGTTCGATATTTCATTTCAATACCTTCGTATATACTTCAAATGTATATGAATTATGTACTGGGGAATTGATTTTATTGACTCAGCGTATCAGCGGTTGCGAAATTTGTAATATGATGACTTTACATGTAAATTTCGTTAATACTATGCAATATTTTTCACCTCTACGCAAACTGGCCATTTACATGTCATGCATCTGTCTGTGTTTTCCAATGTTTACACAATAGCAGTACTGAGCTGATACCAATCCGCGCTCAAGAAAAAGTGGGGAAAATTGTTACGCCAAAGTATACCTATTAATAATAATACTGCTATTGTATATGGTGCAAATTACAGACACAATGTACAGAACGTTATCGGCAGGCAAAAATAGGACACGACAAACATGAACCAACATTATTAACCCCCACCAAATTGTACACGTAAGAGACGGACGTGCGAAAAGGTCGTCGAAAAAGAGTGGCCAAGGAGTACGGGCATTGTAGGCCAGTTGGAGCGCAAATATATTAAAAATACCGGGTGGGTTAACTCAAGGCCCCATCCGTATAAAGAATCACAGCGAAAGAAGAAGTACCCAGCCTATAACCAATCGGATGTTTTAAGATTGCAGTTTTAAACCACGTGGTAGGATATTTGAATTCCCCATCATTGTGATGATATCTGCGCCCGCTGGTGAAGTTAAAGTGTGGATGCCGTCAGCTGAGTGATCTCACAGTCCAAGTGTCATCTACAGTTAGGGATACCGCGACGAAGAAGCCGTTTTCGAGGCGATCACCGGACATAACCTCCACGTACGCCAACAGAGGATCAACTCGCCGACACAACGCCCAGTGCAAAGAACCAACAGAAACCGCAAGTTACCGCCTAGGTATATTATTCTTTGTTTGTTATTAGTTGTAACTCAAAGCCATATTCCTCTTTGTCCTTTGTTTAGAATTCAATAATTTCAATAACTAAATAACGTTTCAAGGGGATCCCATTTACCTTATCTTTTATTATTGCTTTGTTCATTTTTTTTTTTTCATTATTAAGAAATATATTTTATGAGTCATTACGTAGTAAATTGTTAAAAACAAAACAGTTAAAGTGAAACCAATACCTTTCATTCATATCAGGTAGTCACTGTGTTTGTCCTCTACGAAATAAAACTATTACTATAATACTGCTTTTTTATTTAAATTATATTAAATATTCACTAAACTTCCTCGTTTCTGCACTACCCATATACTGAAAACAAATTTAAGGTAAGTATATTGTATATTTATAGCAACCATTACTTTTATATATCAGGTATTTAGTGAACGTGCATTAATGATACTGTTTCCTTATCACAAGTAATCCAAATAGCTTGCATTAATTGAGGTTAATAATGAAGGTGTGATAGCCATTATAGAATAGTTCACTCAGAGCAATACACCTACTACTTGACAAGGGCAAATCTTTGCTAACTGCAACTACATATATTCTCTGGCTTAACTACTTCAGTTTAATTATCATAAGTAACTTCATAAGTTACCGGTATGAAGCTGACCGTAGGTAACCTGGATTGCTTCTTGTTAGTATCAGTGTTTAGGATCTCTTTTTTACTAGTGCTAAGTAATCTGTGCTTTTGTCCCCTATCCAGCTGAACCTTTTACTTACGATAATTGTATTTTTATTTATGAATATTAATTTTTTTCTCAGTGTACCAATATAATGACGTAAATTACGAATTTTCATGATTGAATGCCTTTTTTTTGCGCTGTTAAAAAAAAGATCGCTTTTATAATTTTTTTTAACCAATCGCAGGCCTATTTACAAATATCGCCGCTTCACTGACGATATGCTGACTGGCAGTCTCCTTGTTCATTTATTTCGCATCAGAAATACAAATGCTGATTTGGAAACGACTGACTATATTTATTTAATAAATGAGTGCCTATATGTGTATGTATTTATATTAATGTGTAGGTTCAGTCTGTTGTACGCATGCGAAAGCGTAGGTATTGAACGTCGCACAAGTGTAGGAAAAAAATCTTTTCCTATTCAGTAGCAGGAAGAACGAGTTCTATTTTTATCTACTAATAATCCCCATTACGAAGTTACAGTGTCAAGGACAACATCCATCTCGTTGAAGGTAAAATTTAACGATCCCATGCGTGTAATGGCTATTTTTACAGTATACGCGATGTGACTATAACTGTAGTTTTAACATCGACAGTATTTTAATAAAGTTTTGTCGATTAAAGACTAACGTTTAATTCAACAGAATAAGTTGTGAATTCTACAGTATAATTAATCTGTATTCATAACATTTTATGATTACGGAATTGCCATAAAACGAGACTATTTTTAGAATAGGCTTGGTTGTAATAATAAAATGTTACAAAGCCCATGAAATTTTCTTAGTAGATGAAATAACATTTAGAATTTGGATACTGTATTATATACAGATCATTTTATTGTATTTATGTAATTATAGGCTATGATGTAAATATTTTTTTTATCTTAAATTGAGAATTAATAAAAAAAAACATCTTGGAGAAGGAAGGGTGGCTACTTTTCATAATAAACTGTGTTCAAGTCGTACTTGCCTAATACATGTTGGGACGTATTTGTATTAAACGAGCCTGTTGGATTTTCTATTTTGAACCGAATACACCTGTGTTTACCGAGGAAATGCCAATCACGATCTGCCAGATATAGCCAAGACATGCTCGCAACGAACAACATTCGTTCTTTCTGTGCCATCAGCCGGGAGTGGATGTATTGCTGGTGTTAATTGGCTTTGTTATCGACGGTTATAAATAGCGCCCGAATGGACGTTGTTACATACATAGCGGGAAAATGTAGAAAGAGAGAGCGCAGAAAAGCATTCAGTTATAGTTGATGATTTACGACAGCAAATCAGTTAGAGTGGCTTCGATTAGTAGGTATAAATAATAAGGAATTACTTTAATTTTACGAGCAAAACTTAAGATAAGACCTTTGAAAAAACTCTACAAAAATAGCTTTTCAAGTACATATTGTAACGCTACACAGTAGCATACAACCCGGATAAAAAAAAATTAAAAGAAATACATTAATTAAATTAGAAAAAAATCAAATTTTATATATCCCAGTGTCATCTATCTTTATTAATTTTGAATTAGAAGTGTGCTCTCTCACCAGCCAGATGGCATGCAGGGCGAGAAATTTCCGATCGAGGGGCGGTGACATAAAAAATATAAGGAATACCCCTCTTATATTTTAGTAAGAGTAGAGATAGTGAGTGAGGATGTTGTCAAAAAATGTCCTCTCCTTCAATTTTACTGTTAATGACCAGTTTAAATGCTATCGTAGGCATGATAGTATTGTGCCCCAATGAAAAACAATTTCTCATGTGAAATTAAAACATTTAAGTGCGAATAAAAGTGTTTTTATTTATAAAAAAAAAATCTAAATGTGATCTTGTTTAAGATCAGACATAAATCTTTGGATATTTATCTCAGGTAAGTACGTGAGTCCGTTTAATTAATAACACTAAAGTTGTATTAGTAATTCCACTTTTTGCAATTCAAATTCATAGTTTCGAACGTAAATACGTTTAAATTAAATTTCAAAATTCCCGCGTTTTCTGACCGTTCAAACGGAGTTATGTTAGGCTTAAAGAGACGTGTGAAACAGAGTAGCCAACCTTGATGGTAAATTACTGGATATTGGTTCGTAACGTAAATACATACATATTAAACTATAATACTACCAACTTATACAAATTTCCCCAAGTAACTGCAAACCGTTTAACGATGATACAAACAATTTTCTAACCTCAATTCTTTCTGAACGAATAAAAATGAAATTTCTTATAAGTATAATTAAATTTAGATTAGAATTGAAATAATACGTTTATTTTTAGGTAGATTTGACGAGAGAATACCTTCTAACAAGGACGAAATTCTGCGAACATCGGTTGTAGATGGGACTGTTCAGTTCGAATAAGGACCCTCGTGCATCCCAGTTACATCAGATCACGGAAAAATGGCTCGTTCAGGACAGGAACATAACAGAAATTCAGGAAAATCGTTGTTGAAGAAAAATTACCCAAAAAGGATGCAGGTAATTTGGATAATATTTGTGTGATGAACTTTGTTTAACAAATAACAATTATTTTTAGGTTCTAATTTGAAATAAAATTGGATTTTAATCGAAATAGCCGTTAATTTTTACAAGAACAAATTGAGATACGTCTGCCTTGAACAAAGGTCGGCTGTTGAATCGTTCGATTGAAAATGTTTTAACTGACTTGAAAGCGATTGTCTCCGGTCAAGGAGTCCAAACTGTCTGTGAAAATCATTAATATAACGAGAATGAGGGGAACATCCATTGTTCTATACATGAGAATGTCCATGTGACCGAATGAACTGCCGAATGTTTAAACGAAGTGAAAATAAATAATAATTACAAAATCTGGAATCACCTTACAATTGAAATATAATAAAGGTATGTGTCTCTGAATTATGAGAAAAAATACATTTGAAATTTTTAAACACTTATTACTATGTAAATTAAATATCTTAAAATTCATTATTGCACCTAAAAGTAAGGCAACCACTTAATACACATAGAATTGTTACAAGAACTCAATTTCCAGCAATTTCCCCATGTCTTTCTAATTGACATAATCAAAGCAATTGACTGCCAATGCATATACAAACGTTATTAGACTAAATTTAACTGACATAAATACAGCAGTAAAAATAATAAGAAATGTTCATTTGAATTGAACTTGGATCCAATTTTGATCTGTCAAAATCTATTGTAATAGTTACATCTATTCAAATTCTAATATTCATTTTCGAATGTGTAGGTATAATCACTGCTGATCATCTTCACTTCCTGAAGGGAAAATTCTGAAGGAAAATGCCTTGAAAGACTTGCCAATGCAGAGATTTCCTACATCACCTGGACATCGTCTGGCTGTCTGCTGCTTACATATTATATCCTTTTTCTTATAAAATCTAATTAATTTAAATAAAACTAGTAGTAGTATAAGTAAAATAGTAACATTCCTGTTAAATAATAGTAGAATATATGTGCATAACAATATGTATTTAGGGAGAAAATAGGAGCATTTTATATAATGCTGTTATTTTACATAACCTATTCTGTATCAGATGTTAGAAAATTGGCGTAAAAAATGGTGACACAGTCTTCCTTTAATACTCTTGAGGTAAATTTAAATAATTTTCAAGTAACGGCGCAAATGTTCGCTAAGCAGGGATACATATCGCTCAGATGGCGCGAGCAGGGTTTCAGTTAACAATTTGTTTAAAATAGGCGAATCATCTGTACAACCTACCTCTATCTAATAGATGTTGATTATCAGAGTATAATAGGTAATTATCTTTTTGTGCGTGCCTACATGTAAACAGCATATAATATTTCTTCCTAGTTTAACCCACCTGTTTCATCTTAAATAGCACAATGTTTATATTTACATTACACGATATTAATATTACGTAAAAGGCATATCAAAACACGTCTGCCAAATTTTGAGAAAGATCATATAAATAAACATATTAATAGTAACTATGTCAAAACGCCAAATACGAGAGATAATTGCCAAGCAGATATAAATATTGAACATTGTAAACTTTTATAAACAAAAATCTTGGCAGCGGTCATCAAAGAAAATTATGTAATTATATATACCATATGCATATAAATAAATTTAGATTAAAAGGAATAAATTAGAACTGACGGCCTTAGTTATTATTTGAAGAATTTCCAAATATTATTCCCTTTTTGTGTTGCGCATGTTTGCGTGGGTCTAAAATGCCTATTCATTTTTTAAGGAACTGAAAGAAAATCCTAAAAAACCATCTTAAAACACACTTTCTGTACTTCGGAATACTTGCAGCAAATTTTCTAAAGAACGCTTATCGGGATGGCGTCTGTTAGGATATTTTTGCTCATAAATCCTTGATGCTAGCAAACAATTTTCTTCACACTCTCCAATTATTAAAATCATGTCAATCCTTTCTGCTTGAGGGTAATTTCTTATTGTGAATAATTAAAATGCTTTTTAAATAACCACGAACAACAATGATGCGCAACTGACAAGTGCTGTAATTGTCAAATGAATAATAGCGATACTTTTGTCTAAGCCTACTTTTGAAAAAGAATTGATAGGAATTAATATTTGAAATAGAAAATTTTAAATTACTAAGAAACTATAACAGATAGGTATAGGAAGCATTAATACAATCTTAAAGACCGTTAAAATTAGAATCTAAATAAGGTAATAAATACAGGGTGTTCTATTTAAAATAAGAAAGTTACTTGTCTTGAAAGATAGCGAAAATTAAAAGTATGTTGTTGTTCATCCCGTATAATTTTTTGCATTACTTTTATTTTATTATCAAGTCTAATGCTTTAGTTAAAAAATAAAGGCAGTTTAAAATATCTAGTTTAAATATGCATGACAGGCCTGCCTCTTCTACATTTTGAACTTAACACCAACTTGTCTTTATTTAGTCTGTACTATCAAAATATGTCATTATATACAGGGTGTTTCATTTAATTTTTCACAACTTCAGTGTGTAACTTTTCTTTGAGTCAGCCTGTATACTTCAAAATAATTTTGAAATGTGCTGCTTCTGAACCTGTATAACCCTTAACAAAAAAAAAAAATTAAAAAATGTTACCATCATGTTACTGAATAAAATCTGCAATAACAATCACCTTCTATGCGAATTCAATTTTCTTGTAAAAGGGGCGTTTCCTTTTCTTACTCGAGGATTTCTCCTTCCAAGAATGTGTGTACAGTCGCCGACATTATTATTTAGCACTCGAACGAATGGATCGATGCTTTGATGGTACTAAATATTAGTGTCGCTGACTGTACATCTAAACTGGAGTAGATAGGTACTGAAATGGGATCTAAACTCTTTTGCGTTCACTTACCCAAGCAGTACCATCAATGCATTAGGTACATTATGCTCTTTCCCATTAACATTTCTTAGAGCATCAGATGTTCTAATAGTCAAATTCAGGTCTTCACGTTAAAAGAAATCAGAAACCTATTTTATTTATTATTAACAGCCAAAATATCTCCACAAGTAGGATTAAACAATACAGAACAGGAAGATTTAGAGAAAAATTAATTGCAAAAATGCTCAAAAAATTAACAGGCATTTTAGACTCAGGGAAACATGCTCTTTCCGTAAATGTGCATATAAATCTCCAAATCAATAGTCTTCAAGCGGAAGCAGCTTTCCTAAATTAAATTATTTTTACTTGTTTACATTATCGTTTAAAACCGTTGCATAATATTATACTATTATTCTCTAGTGCATACAAACACTAAACTTTAAGTATCAGTTTTTATTTTCAGTTGCAATAAACTAAATTAGAATAACAAAGTATAGGCACTCAATATACCGCCAAAAGCCAATTATTAGGACATAAATTAGACATGCTTGATCAAGGTGAACTACTTATACCCCATCAGCTATTATAGAATAAAATATGAAGTCGTTTTTTTGCGGCACTAAACTATATACCCGCATTGATTTCCAATCTTAATAATAGATTTTGCCATGGATTTCTTGCTCTAAGTTGGGCGCAGTGTAATAATTACCGGCCTGAAGTACAGAGATAATGATTGTTTTATAACTTTCTCTTCATAAAGGCGGGTTTACATCAAGGCAACAACAACAAACGGTAATATGGTATAGTTTGTTGGAATGTTGCTCATTGCGTAAACCAGTTTATTGATATATTTGATGTTTGCAATAAGTAAATAAGCGTATATGGATCGAATATGAGGGCTGGTTTTAAAAAAAATCCTTCTCTTATCAAGAATGATCGCGCAGTACACTGATAAATAGAGTGGTCAACGTTCATCTGCACATAATGTCCTGTTTTTGGTAAGCCCTGTCCATATTGAACTGCGCGCATTTTTCAATAGCGTGTATTCTCGCTTGAAAGATACTTGGGCATTTTCCTAAGCTTTCAAAGTACTTGATTCTGAGCCTATATATTCATATTCCAGTTTCTTCTGCCGTTTTGGAATCATCAGTATACCATTTGATGGCATTTCTATTCAATTTCAAAATCGAATTATGATCCCACTTGTTCTTATTACTAAGCTTTGTGGTGAATTCTTTCACAAAGCTAAATCTTTTTGACATGTCATCCCGGGACATGTCACAGGTTTGATCACCGTCAGGAGATTGAGGCCTATGCCTAGTCGTTCCTTCCTTGTACATTCTGAGTGTGGTTCTTTTAGCCACGCTCTTTACTACAATATGGAAAAGGGTACGATTCAATTCCATTCATGTTTTTTATTCAATCTGTAAATTAGGGAGGAAGTTTTGCCACACCCCATACAAGCGAACTTTACACCAAGTATATTTTTGGATTATTGGCAGTAGCTGTTTCCTTATTAGGTTAGGTCAGAAGGCTATGTTTTGCTTAATGCTGTGCGCCATTTCTGCATTATTTATCGCTACCATGATATTGTTTTTACAAAGCTGCCAACAGCACTTTATGACGAAATTTTTCTTTTTTTTGTATTTTCAATAGTACGGAATTTATATCACATTTTAAATTTTATTTTTACAGAAACGCTTTAAAAATACTGCCAATTTAACTATAAATTCTTTTTTTTTTATTTTTTTAAGGGAAAAATGTGTTTAAAAAAATAATAAAATTCGTTAAGGTTTCTTTATAGTAAACCATGTCGAAGGGAGCAGGGTGAATGAAGACCATTGCTATGAGCCACTCCCCCCTCGCCCGAGCTATCGTGTCGTGGCTAAGGGCTTGCAGTGCTTGCACAATGTTCTACAACGACGCCAGTTGTTGCTTTCGGCTACCGAAAGCCCAACTGTTAAACTAGGTCCCGAAAGGGATGGGGATCGTGGCTTAACTGCACGGACCGAGAGGAGACACCCTTCACCGAGAGAAAAAAAAAGTGTTCTATTAACTAATAAAATGGTGTATTTTTCTTTTTCAATATGAGCGATGATATTTTAGTGTTTATGCAATACGTACAAAAATGTTAAATTGCGTTAGTTAACTGAATAATAATAAATGTTATAAGAAACAGACTACGCGTGATTCTTTGAACATGTACTTAATTTCCATTAACAATTTCTACCTGCTAATTGAATAATACAACAACATTATCCCAACACACTTACTTGTTGTAGACACACGAAGTAATAATTGTCTCTATAATTTTATAATATTGATTTAGCACTGGTACAGTGTTATTTCAAAGATTAATAACTTTTGTTACACATTTCTGTAAAATGTTACACTATAATTGATGGATCTATCGATGAAATTAAAAATCCACCCGCACATTCAGCAATTAGTCCATTGATGGCAACGCATAGCTATATATTGCCTCATTACGAAGACAATAGTAGGTAATAGAAGGAACACATTGATATCAACGGATTAAGCTTTTGTGCGCTGAATGTCATCATTGCCCATAAAGTTCCAAGGCTACCTTTACAGCTGTGTATGGATATCTTCGGGACTTCCATTAATACGTCATGTCGGTAACAAGAGCAGCGTGGTTATCACCTGTTATAGATCTTCAATTGGAAAATATGTATGTAATTTTATGAGATTAAGCATTGGAGACTGCCTCGAGCGAAAGGTAAGTATTAATAGTTTGGGGATAGTGTAATCTCATTGGAAATTATCACTGTTAAAGACACATGCAATGTAAATTACGTAATACTTTTCGTACTGCACTAATTAACTGCAGGTAAAGTCAACAACAAAAAACGTTTTACAATAACTAACAGCTTCTTGCGGGTTTCGCCGTGTGTCAAAACTTTCGCTGGACGTTTCGCTGTTCATACTGACAGCTTCTTCAGGATAACTGAACTGATTCTCCATGGTCCGACATTCTTCTTATATACGCCCCTGGTGCATCCAACCGTGTAGTTTCCGCTCCATTGACCGTGACGGTTCGTAGTAGGCTCTTCCACGTGTTGCTAAGGTGGTACCCTTCTTCTCTGTTAATGGTTTTATTCTTCTCTATTTCTATGGCTTCCCCGATGAGTCTTTATATATATTCAAAATACAAACATTTACGGTATTATACATATACTAACTAAACTTATATTAGCTTAATAACATAACTAAAAAATTATAAAGGTTTTATTCATACATTTGAAAGTACAATTTAACGTTTCCTAATAAATCATTAATAACACCATTTAACCAAAATTCGTTATCAGCATTTACGGATTTCGTAATACTACCCACCAAATAATAATTATTTTCTGCCTTCTGATATCTGATAGGGGACACAACAGATCTTTTAGGTCGCAGTGTAACATCACTCTCGCTGTATACATGTCGAACGGTTCCGTTTAAAAGAAACAAACAAGAATTCTTTGTCATTTTTTTTTTACGTAATTTCAAAAACTGAACACTCTTACGATTTATTTATTTTAATAATAGGAAATAGAGACAAATAATAATAAAATTAAGGAATCAGTCGCAAGTCAGGTGTTTGGTTTTGTGTGTGAACAAGTTCACCGCACCTCCTCGCTATCGGAATGTATTATAATTCGCCTTTGGTTTTGATATGCGACCGCACTAGACATGCCCCACCCGTATAATAATGTAGCTCCGTATGGAGTAGTGTACCTATATATTTCACTTTAAACAACGTGATATCTATCAGTGTTTACGTAATGCTTATTACCACGTAATGACTATACAGGTACTGAAAAACATTTTCGATAATCATGTGCGAGATTAGATAAGATAAACAACAGTACTTTCATCTTTAAGAAATTAATTTATGGCTTAACGTATATAGAGTATACATGAATGCATACCTATGCCACGGGATTATGTATTCACAGGTAAAATTTGCCCCTTTACTTTTCTTTTGAAGGGTATAACTAATGCCATAAATTAGAAATTAATTTCTAGAATATATTTGAGGTCATATATATATCAATACAGCAAACGTATGCCTCGCAAAATAGAGATTACGCGATAGGACGGCTATCCTACGCAGGTATGAAAATCATGCCATTCGCAATTAGTCATAAGCTAAAATAATTGCGTATAAGCTTTAAAAATGCAAATTTATATTTTACAAACAAAAATACACATTTAAGCAAATGAAAATCAGCATAATAGTCATACACTATAAACAGGGATGGGTATATAGGAAGAAAATAATACATCATTTATATACCGTATTCCACACGTAAGAGAAATTATTTTTTTACAATGCTCTAATAATTTCTTCTGCATTGCAGAAGGTAGAAAATTATATTATTCAACACGAACTGCTATCTTCTTTTAAATATTCATTTCAATATTGAAAATCAATGCAAATGAGATACGCATATTTTGTTTATAGTTGCAGCAAAATATGTATGTAAATCTCAAATTCTAACAGGAAATAAGTTCGTTTCGTCGCGACTCGTGACAATATTGAGTGATGGGGCCAATCACGAGCCAACCCCCAGCCCTCATTTTATTAATTTTACAAAGTTTTAAGTCAGTTTAGCTCAGGTCGAAGTAACTTATTACTTCGTTTATAGCTAACTAAAATAATACCGACACAAAAAATTTAGTGTAGACAAATTCAAAAGCCATTTTAAAATGAAAAATACATTAAGTTCTTGTCGGGAATGCTTATTTACCTAAATATAAATACCATACATAATTCCATCCCAATTGCATATTTTATAGTCTTTAAACTACACGTACACGGACCACTTGTTTACATTCCCCCACCTAACTAACGCATAAATATGTTTTCGTGATTTTATATCGACGAAAACATAATACGACAGAGAGGACATGAGTTGTTTAAGCGTAGATCGTCAAGTAAAATCTAATGGATATATATTTATTATTTCATTTTCACAATTTTTACTGTAAGGAAGATATCAATGTTAGTTCATTTTGAAATACCGTGAGATCGATTCAGACTGCCCTGATCCTATTCCACTTTTCACGAAGATTATATCAATATTTACATGTGATAGAAGGATGATATCAGATTAGTTGATTATTTAAATCCCATTTGCGCAGTTCGATTTCGTTTCTGGTAAAAATACCAGTGCAGTACAGCGATTGAACATGCTTTGAGCAACGTTTATGAGGACTTGGATGAGAGAAATGTTGTCATAGCTGTATTTCTTGACTTATCTAAAACGTTCGATATGGTAGATTATTCGCTTTTGTTAAGAAAATAATTCGTTGGTATATATAGGTGGCCTATGATCTGTTTTATTCATGCCTGATTGGTAGAAAGGCAGTGGTTAGTGTTAAGGGCGTTCAAGATGATATGATAATGACACCTCAGTATTAACCTTCCAATTACATTGACTTGACATGCGATGTTCCGTAAGGTTCAATATTAGGTCCCACTCTGTTTTTAATTTATATCAATGATTTACAGTAGACACTTGATTATTGCAGATTGACACAGTATGCTGATGATACAAGTTGTATTATAATGACCGATAGTGTTGAATCCAAATTGGTCCGGGACATGATGGAATAGTGTGATGCCAACAATTTGGTACTTAATGGTGGATAAATCTATACCGCAAAGCGATCTTAACTTCTTGGGTTTGACAGTGGATTGACCTGCACTATATACCATACTGTAGCGTAAACCGGCAACTGCTCTCTATGGACTGAGATGTTTTAGGGATGCCGCAAGAATAAGCTCACTTAGAATATTCTATTTCTCATGTGTGGAGTCACGATTGTGATATGGCATTATAGTCTAAGGTGCCACATCTAGTTTTACAAAAATATTTAGCTCCTATGAAGTTTCTTGTTGCCCTTTATTTAGGCAACTGAATATTCTTACCTTTTTAAGAAATTCCGAAAGCATTTGAACTTAGCCCAGCATAAAAAGGAATAATATTCTTCAATAAACTACTAGTAGACGATATAAAAAATTCTAGTAACAGATTCCATTTCAAACCGAAACTAAAAATTTTTTGGTATGAACATAGCATAATCAATAAATTTTAACGTTGTATTTATGTTTGTTTTAAGAATTCAGATTCGTCTTTTCTTATTATTATTCTCCAAGCAGGTCTAGCAATTTTTTCCCACTATCATTGTCATGTTCAAAACCCATGTTGTAAAATCCGGTTGCTATATAAGTGACTGAGCAAAAATTCGACCTCGAAATCTCGTCTATTATAATTAAAAAAAAAACACACACACACAAACAATACCCAATTTTAATCACACTAATAAAAAAAATGCAAGATTAAAAAAAATAACATTCCCCGAATATGTAGAGAATCAGTATAAAGAGTATTTGAAACCAAAAATATAATCGAAGTCGTTAAACTTACAATTAGCAATATAGTACAGACCTATTAAAGCGCCAGTTAATGGGTCAACTGCATAAATGTATTTATTTTCTTAAAATGTATTTTGATTATTCAAGCGATAAGAACGTTAAAAATAGCATTATCTAAACTGAAACATTGTCCTCATTAGCAGTTAAACGTTGTTTGGGGATCTTTAAAAGCTGTATCATTTTGCATTTCTTGACTGAATATTAGGAAATGAGTTTTTTTTTTAATACATAAATGCCATTAAATATGTTATATCAATTTCCTTTTAGTTTTCATTCAATGAAGAAAAAAAATAGTGAAACACGGGAATTCTTACATGGATCGGGTCAAAAAACATCGACACCTATTTTTTCTAAAAATTTTTATACAGTATTGAACTTGAAATTCGATATGAAACAGGATCACCGATTTAAAAAGTGTCTGTTGTTGTGGTGATAATCAGGAAAAAATCCAGTTTTATGTAATATACAAACAACAATGGAGTGAATCATCTTTGCACTATATATGTACTATAAATACTTTTCAATGCACACTACTGCACACATATTTCAGTTCTATTCAGGAATACTGAAAAAAACATGATTCATTGAAGACTTTAAGGAGTGACAGTATTTTTAGTGCCCAGTACTTTGTAATTCATTCTCGAGCGAGATTTATATTTCACCGAGAATCAAAATTAAGATTCGCTCGCGAATCAAAAATAAAATTCGCTCACAACAAATCAATAATAGGTAAAATTCAAGTCATTTCGGTAATTAGATAGGCATGCATTTATCTTATTCCCCCTTCATATAATTTATAATCCAGTTAACCAAATTTGTATTTCCCATGATTATTTGTTTTTTTTTTTGTAGGGATGTATTGATTTTTCAGGGATGTAGAAAAGCAGCCTCCCATTTTCAGGGTAATTTTCCCCACTTTTTTTTCAGTGTACGCTTACACCTCCGACTGATTCTTTGAGGCTCGATTCACACTGTGATGCCGTTTACGGTTCAATCTCGCTTCGGTCTCAGTTCGCGGTCCGACCAAATATTCTTAAATAAGAGAGAATCGGAGAATTCTCACTATCGTATCGCGAAAAGAATATTTGACTGAAGCAAGATTGGACCTGTCATTACTTGTACCGATATAGTGAATACGCTTTGTTTCTACTCCAGTCTTTCATCGATCGTGCAGTGAGACGTCATTTACGTTTTTCTTCTAATTATGGCTAGTAATAAATCATGGAATTCTGAAAAAGATAAGTATTTATGCGTGTAATTTATAACATTTGATTATAAATAATAAATAACACTATAATTATTTTTGTCAACTTTTCTATAAGCGTTTCTTTTTGTTTTTTTGAGGAAAAAGTGTGTCGTATAGGTCGGGAGAGGCAAAACGTTATATTTTTTTGAAGAAAGGTCTGCATGAATCAGTAGTCTTGATTCCCGCTAGACATCGTATAACGCCTTTTTGAGCGACAAATACATCTCGCGCACTAACACAACCACCCCAGAAAACAAAACCGTAGGATAACCTCGAATAAACCTGGGCATAATAAAATCGCATTAAAAAGCTATGGAATAAGCTGAATTTTAATTTCCTAATTTGGAAGCATAGAACATTGATACGTTTGACAAGCTCCGCACAATGCTCAATCCAGCTGAGTTTGGCATCCATGATAATACCCAAAAATCTTGTCGAGGTTTTGCATTCTAATGCTACATCGTTCAATTCATCCTGAATATTTGTATAATGTTACTACTAGATAAACTAAAAACCATGAAATTTGTTTTATTTATATTCATGTGTAATTTATTATTTGATAACTAGTTCCTGATATTATTCCAGACGTATCATTCGCATAGATGTGTAGTGAAGAATAAATAAAATCTACAATATCGTTTATAAATATGATAAAAAGAATTGGGCCTAATATAGACCTCTGAGGAACTCCGATGTCTACAGGCAGCAATAGGGAAGAAAAGTTTCGAAATTTACCATATGTCTGACATTCACATATTGTACGCGATTAGAAAGGTGCGATTTGAACCAACTGGCTGCAATTCCACGAATACCATAATTTTCTAATTTATCTGTTAATATATTGTGATCCACGCAATCGAACGTGCGCGTCAAGTCACAGAAGACTCCCAAAGGAGGTTTTCCGCTGTCCATAGCGCAAACAATGGCATTAGTGAAAGAATGAACGGCAGACATTGTGGAGAGATCTTTCCTGAAACCGTATTGGCGATGTGTTATTTATATTTTACATTTTTTGTTTATTTTACATACATACACCTGCGCTTAGTGCCGCCAGCTACAGTACTGCTATTTTAATGCATAGGTTAGTTGTACAATACAATATTACGTATGGCTCTGCTTGAAAGGTCTTCGTATATTCTCCTAGGCTAAAGGTGATCATTATATTTATATTTCTAATCCCGCTGTAGATTCCAGCTCCAATCCCGTTTTCGGTTTTTGATTGATTGATTCCAGCTTATCCGATCCATCATTTCCACCTCCAGTTTCTGTTAAAAATGTATGTCGAATCATGTAGTCCGATCTCATTCCCAAAAGATTTCTTTCCACATGACGGACACTATTATTGTGTTCCAGTCCTGCATATCTGCCACTTAATGGTGTTGTTCTAATCTGATATGCTCCATTCTTGCCTCGGCCATCACCAAATGGAGAGGATGATGGAGGTCTAGGAAGCATTTCAGTGCTACTGTAGAAGTAGTCCTCATTGCTCCTGTCGTTCCTAAACACGCAAGCCTCTGTATCTTGCTAAGTTCAGTTATAACAGTTTGCTGCAGCGCCTTTGTCCACCATGCCAGAGATGGATGGTAGACAACGGTGCTAAAGTGTGATAATAGGAAAAGAAAGTTTGAAATTTCAATTTACCCAAGATATATTCTCCACAAAAATACAATCTGTATTACCAGCTAAACTTCATGATTTTGTTTAATAAATATATTTGAAATTGGGATTTAATTTCTCAAAATGAGTTAAGTATTCTAAAACAGAAATGAGGTTATGCAATTTCTACAACACCTGTTTAAGAGTATCACCTCGCCAATATGTATAGGTATGCTTCAGTAAAAATATATACATACCACCAACTATACTGCGCAAGAGAGGAATTCTTACGCTATATTATTCCACAAAAGAGAATTCATTTCCCAAATACGTAAACCAACATATATCAGTAACGCCCCAGTTTTCGGTACGCTTCACTGTAGACAAAATATTGCAAATATGACAGGTACGGGTCATACCGTAAATAATATCCCCAAATAAGAGAAAATTACCTTGTGGGAATGAAACGAAAATTTCGCAAAATCCACAATCATCTCGCTACAGACTGGCTAACACGGCATATGCTGCCATATATAAGTGTATATACTACCTCCAAGTATACATATACAGCACGGTATTTTATCCTTATATATGGTCTTGTGGTAAACATACAAGAAACGAGTTTTGGACGCGGTACGAGGCAGACTAGGTCTTTCTCTCCATTCTGGTAGAATAACCGTTACACCATTCGCCATCTTATTATTATACGTACACAACGTAAGGAGTTGTTCGCGTAGCTACATGTACGCAAAAAGGTTAATACATATACGTCTTTTAGTTGTTTATTCTTATTAAGGCTGCTTATTCCGTTTTTTTTCTTTTATTTGTCAAAACAAAGATACTATTAAAGTGTGTAACATTCAAATCGAACATATATAGAGTAGGTATCGTTTGTTAACCTGGAAATTGTGGTGATATTAAGGGGATAGGGAAATAGCCTAAACAATAACAAGATCATTTTATGAGAAAAATCATTTTATTTACTATAAGTACACACACGTAAAGAAACGAAAAAAAAATAATATGGTATAGTTAAATTTCTTTTTCATTTGAAATTTTCTCACTTTGAATTGAAGTAATTAGAATACAAATTTTAACCCAATATAAATTAAAGAAAAATGATCATTGATTGTGTAATGCTATTCACATTTTGTTGTCGTTGCATTCACGCAACACAGCTAATCAGAGTTACACAAAGTTAGCACGAAGTTGCACCTCCTCTAGATCATAATAGTTTACCTTCGGTTCTTGCCATATATACATGGACAAGTTAGTTTACAAAAGTTGCACTTTTCTTAAACTTTTGTAAACTAACCCCAACAACTTGAGCCCAAAATGTTCTAATATAATATATATAATAAATAATCCAGTACACTTAAAGAATTAGAATTGCGACGAGTCGAGTTCTCAACTCGATACACTCGATCCCTGAAAGTACTTGTTATACTCGAATACCAATCGCTACGTAATCGAATTCTCGGTAATGACTTGTTAGTTTTGAGTACTCGATTTCAGATTCAGAATCGAATAAGTAGAATCGATTCTAGACTCGAAATTGTGGACCCGGTTTCAGACTCGAATTCGTGAACTCGAGTCCAGACTCGAATTCAAATACTTAAATATACCACGAATGTTTGACTCCTTTTTGTTTAATGCGTGATGCGTGTTAGTATATGCATATAAAGTTGATTTATCCTGTACACATATAGTAAATTGAGAATATATGCAGGTACTAGAGTTGTCTCCTTCCGTACGTGTTTGGTAAGGACAAACTTGGAGGGAGGGGATATCAGTCAAAAATTAGTAAATTTGTGGCATAATCAAATGATCATTCATTCCTCGTTCATTCAATATTGGGACCTTTTTGTAGTTTTCACAACATTCATTCATTTCGTTTAGATATATTTTTTTTGTTCTACGCAGATTCGAATTAGTGAATGTAGATTCATACGTACTGTCTACTAGAATCAAGTCTGGAAACTGGGCTACTGAGATAAAGTCTGGTAATACGACAAAATCGAAGAATGCAATATATTACAGCGCACTTATGTAGCCATCTATATCACATCTATTTACTATACATTTTGAAAATAGCACAAAGGTAACAATAATACGTACTGCTGTGGTTTAGGCAACCCATTTCGCTGAGTGTATTTCAAGTTGCATATTTTTGGTTATTTATTGGTTGTTTTCTTTGCTTAAAACAGCTGATTCAGTTTACCGAGAGTTTTTCACAAATTTTGATGTTTATTTTGTATAAGTTTAGTTAAAGAGTTAATTGTATGATTTAATTAATTAAGTGTTAAGTTTTTTTAAATTAATTCCATTCATTTATTTGTCTATTAATTGCTTGTGTTGTTTAATGCGGATTGTGTTCAATATTGTCGAATGTAATACGTCTGCGTTGTTTCAATTTTGAGTGGGATTTTTGTAAGAAAAACAGTTGTAGAGTTTTGTTAAGGACTTCCTTGTTCGACTATTGACGTGAGTAGACGTATTTTTGTATATCTCTGTTGCCATTTTGTAATTCATTTTGATATTGTAAATTTCGCATTAATTGTCTTTTATTTAGTCCATCAAGGAATTCTTATTATAATAATTGTTAATATATTGAAGTGTGCACTTTTTAGATATAAGATCAATTATTATTTTTTGTTTAGGAAAATATATTTTTTTGTTTTTTCTCTCATTATTATTTTAAAGAGTTAATTTTTCGGTTATTCAATTCTGCTGCTTCATTTTTAATTATCAATTAAAAATGGTCCTCGCTTGAGTGAGTAGAAGCTTTGTTCTTGCTCTTAGTTTTTCAATTTTGTAAATTTCTAGAAATTGTCCATGCTTAATTTATTTTAATTTGATACCACGTGGGTTGAAATTTGAAAGTTTTTGGATAATCTTCCTGAACAAACAAAACTTTTGCTTTGCATAGGAAATAGCATTGTCCTATTTTAATTTAGAGTCAAGCGCAGTTTTTATTTTAGGCCAGAACCTTCAGTTCAAAGTTTTTTTCTGCACAATTTGTAATTTAACCCATTTTGAAAAATAAATTTGATTGTTAATAAACGTCGTTGGGTTAAAAATTCTGTTCTTTTATTTTTATTTTAAAACCTTTTCCAATTTTCGGGTAATTAAGAAAGTCAGATTTCATTCACTCACAATTTACTTTTCGTGGTTAGATTCAAGTTTTAATTCGCGACGGTAACTCTGAGGTTAATAGTTCTTTTGCGTTCTTTAAAATTTTATCCGTTGAGCTTTACGTTAGCTAATTTTATTTTCTTTTTCATTTTAAAAATTCAGTTTTGCATTTTTCATTTCCATTTAACTCAATCAGTACACAGCAGTAGCTATCTATCTGTCGGTTGAATTCTTGGACACATGCCGCAATAAGTATATCATACACGCGAACGCTACACCAAGTACATTTATCAGATTATTGGCACTAGCTGTTTCCTTATTATTTATTAAGTTAGAAAGTTTTTACAACGTTGCCAATTGAATAGCTTGTCGGAATTCTTTGGTAATGTCGAATGTTACCACCAGAAGCAGCACTTCACGATTAAATTTTTCTTCTTTTTTGTATTTTCCAACAGCACGGGTTTATTTATGTCGTATTTCCATTTGTTTTTCTTTAGTTTACTTGGTTTTTAGGTATTTTAGAAAACGTTTCGCCTTTATTTCAAAAGTTTTTTTCAAGTTATAAAGAAAAAAACATAGTAAACATACTGGTCAAGAAAATAATTCTTTAAATTTTTAAAAGTTTTATATTTCAAAAATTCTAACACCACGCACATATTAATGAGTGTTTTATTACAATGCCACATTATTTTTTTCTCTAGATTTCTGAAGAAAAAAAAATACAAAAAGGAAGCTCTAAGCGGCGCACCTCAATCTCAATTTAGTCTGAGAGAACCTAAATCGGGTAATTTTACCTAGTCTATTTTTAGCAATGACGGACACCACCTCAGTAATATTTTCATTGTGTTTATAGGAGGTCAAATATCGACCGCGTTTCAGCAGGGAAGTTCTACTGCAACAGACGAGAACCACGCTATTCCAGTGGATGTATACTCCACTGCTTAAGATACAAAATTCATAAACATGAGATATACGTGTTCGAGAAATATTAAAAGTTAATTGGTAAAGTCTTATGATTCTTGAAATTCTTTTTTTTTTTTTTGTTTATTACTTGGCGTAAAATATAAGTTTGCAACGTAAATTGAAGTGAAAAGAAACATCAGAAGGAAAATAATTTTTATTCCAACTTTTTTAAATGATTTTTTTAGAATGTTTGTTTCAAATTATATTGCTGTCGTAATTTAGTAGGTAAGCTGACAATGAGGATAATCCAGGTATTATAAAACAGTCTATCATCAAGCGTTTGTTAATTGAATATCAAACATGCACAGATAAAAGTGCATTCCTACATCGAGAAACAAGTTTTTCTTGCAAAAACCATATTTCTCAGGCAAATTTCTCGTTATTTGCAATCAAAATCTGAAAAAACTATATTTGAAAAAATTTTGAAATGCATGCGACATGCAAAAAACTATTTTTTCCCCTCAGAAGTAAAAGAATGACCGATATTTCGTAAATTGACTCTCCACATTAATAATGTGTTTCAGATATTACAACTAACACAGCAAAATGAGGAAAAGAACGTTTTAATTTGCGCTGCAGTAGAAGTAAGAAATGTCGCGTGCAAAATTGCAGAGCATACATAGCTGAATGTCTCACACAACACGGTCTACAGAGTTTTAAAGAAAAATACATATCGATCCTAATATAAGTTGAATAAAGCAAATGAAATATTTCCTAAAGACAAATATGACAGATTCGACTTTTGTGAAGTAATTATCGGACGTTGCATCAATGACGAAAACTTTGTAAAAAACATTTCAATTCACTGACGAATCCTCTTTCGTGTTGCATGGACGCCGCAATCCCTCGCTATTGATCTAAATCTAAAGAAAATCAAAACATAACATATAACGCTCGCACTCAATATCCCCAAAAGATAAATGTGTGGGCAGATCTTTCATGGGAGACCTTTTCAGTGAAGGAAATTTAAACCTGGAAAGATGTTTACATGTTTACAAAAACACTGTGTTACGGTACATAGAAAACCTTCAAAACAATGTTAGGTTTCAGCAATTGTCCAGCTGATAATACAGTTGTTGTACAAAAGTGCCTGAAGCAATTATTCGATAATTGGCTGATTACCGCGGGTTGAATGCCATTCGCTGGCCTTCTAGGTCACCCAATCTACCTCCAAATGATTTTTTCTTATGGGGTCATGTTAACCCTTATACACCAAGACGTGAATTTTGAGACATAGGATCCAAGGTAATGCCATTTTTAACAGCTATCATTTTTTTTTTTAAGTTTTTCCACAAAAAAAAATTGAAAAATAATTGAACGCTCACACCAAAGCAGTTATCATCAAGCAGTTATGACACCTAACCTGACTCTCTTTACCAACAATAAAAAACTGTGGCAGACGCGGAAAGAATAGATCACTTAAAACAACTAATAAGTCAAGTGGAACATTGGATTGAAAGATACTCAGCCTGTGTGGCGCACAGACTCCGTCCACTCGATCATGCGCACACTGAGAAAAGAGATTGCATTAAATGAAAAGTTTTATAACTTTTTGTTTTTATCATGTACAACGAAAAGAATACCTTTTCTCAGAAAAATGTTTATTTTAATTGAAAGTAACGTGCTGTTTTGCCGGAAGACTATTTTCTTCTTAAGTGCATGCTTTTCGACGAAAAGTACCCGTAATTAAATGGAATGCACCTTAGTTTTGATTAATACTTTATAATGTCTGTATAACTTCTATTATATAAGACAATACACATTACATATTATATTGTTATTATTATATACATATTTTCTTTTTCTTTTAAGTATTATTGAATTATAAACAGTATTTTAAATAAAAAAAGCCGGACGTTTTGGTTCATTTGCGTGGACATGCATTTATACATTGATTTAAAGTTTTGCCTTTTAACGGAAAATGCAAGCACCTGTGTTCAAGTTGAGGGCTTTTTACGCGGAAGTATTTTAGTTTTATTCATGTTCCCACGTGCATAAGTCTCAGATACACAAACAATAATGAACAAAAATGAATGTTTTTCGCGCGAGGTTAAAGAAATTTCAGAGATAATTGTAATCTTTTCAGTTAATGCTGATTTACTTATAAGCCAAGGGACTTTACAGTACACCCTAAAAAAGAATGTGGTAAAATTACCCCAAAAATAGGAGGCAACTGGGTTACCTCCTATTTTTGGGGTAAATTTACACCCATAGGGGATTTTTCATATACTGGTGGAATATTCCTTGAAAGTGTGGTAATTTTCCCTGGTAATAAAAATACACCTCTAAAGTAATATTCCCTAATGGAATGGAATAATTTCAGGTAGATTTACCACGTATTTAGCAATAGGTATTTTCCGTATTGCTGAAAGCAGTTTGAAGTGATTCAATTAAAAAAAAAAAAATGTGTTTAGTTTTATTTCTCTTATCTGTGACAGAATTTTTATTTATTCTTATATATAGAATTGTTTTTATTTCCATAAAAGTTTTGAGTTTCAAACAATGTAGAGCTTGTTAAGTAATACAAATATAAGGCATTTGGGTCCGACTGAAGGAAACACACTGTATACATGTGTAAGTTCCAGGAAAATAAATGGAAAACATACACTGGCAGAGTTACTACGAGGGTTTTTCCGGATTTTGCCTTACGTAAACACGTGCAGTTTTGAATGAAGACACTTCATGTTTTCCAAAAAAAAAAAAATCTTTCTCGCGATTAGATTTATTCAGCGGATAAAAATAATCAATAGATAAAATACGAAAAAATACGGAATATATCTTAAATATTGTGCTTTCGTCATCAGGTTAAACATCGTATTTTCGCAATGTGTACATTGAATGTGCCAAAATAACTAGTGAGATATGGTCATACAGACCTGACGACCAAAATAACTGCATTCCACATATTCTACATCTATGCACGATACAACACTTTTAACATTTCGCATATTCGCCACAACTGTTGTTTACTCATAGTTAACCGTATCTTCAAATTGTATATGCCTTTCTTATCCGTGCGTTATTTTAATGATTTAAGTTATATATTTTTGGTAGTTGGGCAGGTGGTTTAAATTTTACCTGAAAGTTAATATTCTTTTATAATATATTTTCAAAAATAATTAAACCAATTTAATTAAGGGAAATAAACGTTATATTAAAAGTATAGCATAAGTAGTGTGAATTATGTAATGACTGTAATGCACTAATAATATTTTTACACAATCGATCTTTATAAAAGTTGCAGAACATCAAACTAGCTGCAAACTTTAAAAACTTCCAAATTCCAAAAAACAATAGCATGAAACAAGAATTATATTAAACGTAAACAAAGAGAACAAAGCTTTTTTGTAGGTATAATACTTAATAAACGCAGTTATTTATATTACAAGCCTTTATGAAGGTAAAAACGAAATAATTTTTACCCCCAAGTAATAAAGCGGTTTATGGCTTCAAAAAAAAATTCCATACAACTACGTATTTGAACGACCAAATGTCTCCACAAAATGGCGGTTAATATCCTCGCCTTTATCTCCGGCATCAATTTAAACCGACAGTTCATGTTTACAGCTCCCAAACTGTCAAACATCATCTGTCATGGTGGGCAGAGTAATATCTTGTGTTCCTTCGTCCCCGTAGGAGGCAGATGTTTTTCGGTCAAGTGCAGTGTATATATATATGTGCAGCGCGGCAGAGAAAAAATTCCGACAAAAAACGCGTTATAATTAAAGCCGAAGATGTACTAATTAAAGATTCTATATCTCCTCCTTAAGCGTATGTTAATTGATGTAGAGCAAGCCTTAGTATTTATTCAATGTATGCGATGCTTAATGGAATACGAGAATTAAATGTGGAAATATCAGAGAATAACTAAATGATCACGAGCAAAAGCGAAAGATAGCAGTCTTTAATTAATTTAAGTAAGTGTGATATATATATACTATCTAAATATAAAGATCAAATCATAGGACAAAGCATATAAAAAAAAAAAAAAAAAACTGAGGCACTTATATAGAAATAACAAGTTGTATTTGCAGGTTAAGTTTATATATATGCTGGAAATAAATCAAGGACAAAAAACAATTGGTACATTTGGTTCGCGAGAAACACATGTAGTTTTCGAACGTATTTGCTTTCTTTTGGGACTGACGGACAATTAGTAAATGTCAATTTCTGGCAAACAGATTGCCATTAAAAACATTTATTTCTTTATTGTTTAAAAAATAAACACACCAGAATACAATTATTTAACTAGTGACTTTCTTTGTTATTAAGATGTATTTTTCTATCTAAAACAATTAACGATGATATTTACGTATAAACAGCAGTCTCCGCTAGTTATTCATACTACTTTACGCTACTTTAATCTACAAAACAATATTTATACATATAGTAAGGTACGTTTAATCATATGCATCAAAGATTAAATCGCTTGTGTAACTTAGACATTAAGCCCGGTTTCAGATGAGGGCGATTAGTTGATTTGAATAGTCGATTGTCAAGGAGCTTACTGATGTATTAGCAAATGATTAGGAACCGCCTGAACCCTTTCACCCTTTCATTTGCTACATCACTATGCTCCTTGAAAACCGTTGGGTCAGTTAGTGGAATCAACTAATCGCCTCGTCTGAAAGAGGCCTACGTTCTATAGGTTAGCTTTGTTGGAACTTGTTGGAACTGTGTTGGCTTACAGGAAGAAAAGAACTAATTATATACAGGTACCCGGTAAAGGACTTAAAGTATACCGTAGTCGACAAAATTTGAAGTGGGGTGGAAGAATCAACTACTGTATTAGAGTTCAAAACAGTTTTATTGGGAAGGTAGTTATTTACAATGTCAAAAAATCACAGTCATTACTTACATGAGGAGTATTAGACAAACAATTAACAAAACCATGTATTGAAAACATTTGACTGCTTAATTCAAGTTAACAGTAATAAATAAATGTAATTAACATTGTTTAGACGTTAAAGACCGTATTTACTACAAATTAATCGTGTGTAACTTCTGCTGAATTGCCACCGTAAAATTGTTTTACAATAAATTGTTAAAGGTACAGTTAAAATATAAATACATATAATGAAAATTTAAAAATCCAAAAGTACATGGCAAGCATCAATAATGTAGTAAGTCGATTGGTAAAACAGATAACTAAAGACACAATAAGTACACTGTAAAACAGGACAAATGCCAAGTTAACTTGACTGCAGCAAACTGGATTGGTATACGAAATCGACATTTTCTGGCAGATTCCTGAATTTCTACTCTAAGCTGTGAAAAATTGTGTTGTCAAAATTTCTGACAGCTCACGTATTCACACTAACTTAACTAAATTACTTCCGATATTTCATAACAATGGCTGCCCTAAGAGTCTGATTAAAAAAATTATATAACACTTCAGTAACTACCACCTCTGTGATATCTGCGTCTGGCTTGATGACATGCAGTATTCAGACCTCTGCTTCCGTAGTTCCATCTCGGAATTCATTTACCAGATCATTGACAGTAATGTTAGTCACTCCTCAATTATAAAAATTAAATTTTGCAAAATTCCTTCAATAAAACAACTTACCACCAAGTTTTCGAATTTTTCCATGAGTATCATATTAAAATCATTCCATACAATATTAAAACTATTAATAAACTCTTGTGTAGTGCTAAAGAACAAACATTTTACGTTTAAATTCTAGTATTGTATATCATATACCATGTCATGTTTGTGTAGCTGTTTACATTAGACAAACTGGCCAATACCTAGGAAAAAGAATTAATCAACATAGATTAGAGTGTCTTCATAAATTTAATGAAACAGCACTCTCAGATCATAGCACTAGCACTTGACATACCATCAATTTTGATGACACTAAAACCCTCCACCATGAGAGTCATTGGTCGAAGAAACTTTTCTTAGAAATGTACTATATTAAAAAAAATTACGAATACTATTAATTTTAAACCCGACATCAATAAATTAAGTAATATTTACGCATATATTTTACATTTAGACAATAATCACGAAAATGGATAGTTTGAAAGCATGTTCCCTCCCTGGCATTTTTGCTGCAGTCGAGTGAGCTTGGCATTTGTCCTGTTGTACAGTGTATTTATTGTGTCTTTAGTTGTCTGTTTTACCGGTCGACTCACTACGTTGTTGATGCTTGCCACATCCTTTTGGATTTTGAAATTTTCATCATATTTATATTTCAACTGTAACTTTAACGATTTATTGCAAAACAGTTTTACGCTGGCAACTCAGCAGAAGTTACACAGGATTAATTTGCAGTAAATATGCCAAAGTTCAATCGTAGCGCGACTATTATTCATAACACCGTTTGACATTTGGAAACAAAGTTTCCATTAAGAAATAACGAAAATAAAATTTCGTAGCAAAAAATGTCAGTGATATCAAAATAAGTTTGTGCATTAGTGGACTAAAATCCTTAAAAATTACTCGCGGATGTAATATTAGTTTTAACAACTGTTTTAAATCTTTTACAAAAAAAATAAATATCGGTCGTTCAAAATTAGCACATCCTAAGAAGTTTTACCCTACGATTATGACTGTCGCATGGAATTTTGTGAATTAAAGATTAATAAATATCCCGAACATGAATATTTTTTCAATAATATGCTGTTTACTGACGAATAGGTACTTTATTGAAATAAAATTTTCCGCGAATCAAATCGGTCATTGCAGACCCTAGTCTCTTATTTGTATTTTCCTCAAAATTTCTGTCCGACATTAATGTTGATTCAACTGTGAGTAAATGTTGGTGCGTTTTTACTTTAAAAATGCATTTTGCTTCAATATTTTTTAGGTACTTATTCCATACGTATTAGAAAAATGTAAATTAGGTAACTTTTTTGTATAATAGAAAACACCAATAGTTTTCAAGATATATCTTATATTGAAGGTTAGATAAGAGTAATAAGACTTGTTCTTTCGTTCATCTAATATTTATTATTTGATAACCAGTTTCGGCTTTTTAAAAAGCCATCTTCAGATCAACGTCAAAAAAAAGGTACAATTGTCGATTATTATTATTTTTTGACGTTGATCTGAATATGGCTTTTTAAAAAGCCGAAACTAGTTATCAAATAATAAATATTAGATGAACGAAAGAACGAGTTTTATTACTCTTATCTAACCTTCACCTATAACGTTTATTGGATACTTAGAATATAATATCTTATATTGTTAGATAATAGCTGAATAAAATCAACAGATATAAATTAGGGATGTATACGAATTTTTTGGCGCATTTGGATAGCATTAACAAACAGTGTCATTGGCGTTTTCTCCCAATCATCAAAACCAATCTTAGTAGACATCTTACAAGTGCATATCTTCTGGAGTAACATATAAATTTATAACATAAACACTTTTGGCAGGATATTTTTATACTAAATATTGTATGGAATTTCTAACGTACACAAAATTAAAATCGCTTCCGATATTACCAACGTATTTCCACCACAATAACATAAACAGCAATAAACCGGATGAGCAAGCCATATACACTCTAATACACGTCAGACTTTAGCTATTCATCCCGCATTTTACTATAGAGATACCAAAGAGAACCTTCCGAGAATTTTAACTTTTACGCTTTCCAAGAAGTTCGGACTAATATTGGAACCACTAGGTGATTTATACTGAATTTTACGTTTAGAAAAGTTTTTTTTTTTTCGAAGAAATTTGCGTAGAATAACAGCGGGTAGGCGAAATGTTCACCTTTTTCGATCTATAAAAGAGATTTTAGGTGTGTATATTGGGAATGTTAACCTTGGACGATTGTCAATTTATGTTTTTTTTTTATACGTCTGTTTGGTTTTGTGTTACATTATGTGGGTGCGAAATACACGCAAAAATTGCGTAATAATAGAAAATACATATGTCGACGGTTCCGCAAATGTTTATTTAAACAGTTCTATTTGGATTTGATGTCTACAAATTAATAGGATTTTATTAGACGTGATTGAGTTGAAGAACCTGTGGTAAAAAAATATTTTTTATCTATAGGTACTACTAAAAAAAAAGAAATATTTAAATGGATTCAAAATATTTCCCTCTATACAACAGAGAAATAGATTTTATTAGTAATTAGTTTATTGACTGATTTGGCTGTTGTGTACAGGATGTTTCGCCTGTAGAGAACACCTCTATAACTCGTAAACAGTGAGAGATAGGAAAAAAGTTTTTTTATAAATTGTTGTAGGATAATAATTTTTCTATAACGCAAAATTATCGCGATTTGTACAGAGTGCTTCGCAACCTCCATACAGCCTTCAACTTTCTTTTTCTAAATACAATACCCCCAATATTATGGGATTGTTAAAAGCCCCAGTAAATTTTTAAAAAATAAAATATAACTTACTTTAGCGCTAAAATCATTAATTTCCAGGATATCTTTGATTTTCTAAAAATTATGTCGCTTGCACTGTTTGAGAAAAGCGATTGTAATTTAATTACCACTTAAACTAAGTGAATCAAATTCTTAAATATCTTAGTACGGACCTACTTATACCTGCAGGTAGGTGTGTATATATAATTATATTTTAATATACAGGTTGTTCGTTATTAAAGCGCAAACTCAGTCGACTTCAAATGGGTATATCTTACCTTTTCTTAAATAGAACAGCCTGTATCTATATGTTTACATCATTGAATTCCTATTAACAAGTGCTGCGATTTTTATTAAGCATACTCTATATCTATCTCTTCTACATTTCGAGTTATTACAGTTTTGATTAATTTTTCATTGTTACTATGATATTAGTAATCTTAGTAGGCGCCGATTTCATAATGACAATGACAGTCGTCTTTTTTTGACATTTAATCGTGTTTAGCGTAAAAGTAATTAAATTATTTGTAAAAAATAATGTTTTCGAAAGGAGAATTAGTTAGTGTGGTGTCTGTATTGGGAGAACGTGACAAACTATTTTCTGGTTTCACGTATATAGAGTCAAAAACATCCAAACGCTGAAAGGAAACCTAATATGCTCTGCTCTTTTAAAAGACTGATGGACTGCAACCTCTGAAGAAAGCGAATTTTCAGTAGTAGGCTGTGTTGTTGAATCCTCAAATATTTCTATGCCGGGGGGTCGTATTAGGCGCAACAGGAATTTCATCGCATTTTAAACAAAAATAAATTTTATCTTTGCCATTAGCTGTGTTCGCGGAGAAATCACAAACTAGTCAGACGCGATTCGATTGGCTCAAAGAAATCCGAAACAGTTTTCTGACTGATTTCACAGTATATGATTGGCTTTGACTAGTTTGTGATTCCTCTGCGAACACAGCTATTATCCACGAACTAGATCAATGGCATTTCAATCTATGATGGTTGATATTTTGTTGATAGGAGCTAGGAAAACAGCTAGGACAAGTAAGATTCTTCAATTCTTCTTCTTCCAGAAGAATTATTACGTTAACCGCCATAATTTTCATTAGTATGACACAGTTAATCCGCATGCTATCAGGACAGTAGATCAACAGTAGCAGTGGCCTGTTAACATATGGAGAGGTATCGTTCAAAACAAACTTTTAGGGCCATACTTTTTTTTATGGTAATCTTACAGGAACACGTTATTACCTACACTTTCTTGACTATGAATTGAGAGAGTTGTTGGATGATGTATACTGAACCCAAAATGAGAAGTACATATGTCGTCATCGTAATGTCGACGTAGAATAGAGGAACTAAAGTCATTAGTTGGGGGGGTGATTTTTTTTTACGATAGAAATTACATTAAATACTTCTGCCAAAATAACAGGAACACCCCTAAAGCTAGTATAATAGACTCTTCCGGCGATTCCAGCGCTCAAAACGGATATGACGACAAGTAATAATAATAATAATATCAATTTATTGGCATTATATAAATACATGCATATTATATACATACATATATGCCAAAGAGACTAAATCGCGGTAAGGTGCTCTTCCTTTGGCTTGAGCTCAAATTTTCATAGTTTTGGCCAGAAGTATAACATAGATGAATTGATACACGTTCAATTTTTCCTTTTCGTATCATCTTCCTTGATATTCACACTGTACAAATTGAGGATCACTTTGACATCTCTACAAATATGTTTTCATTTCATTTTATAAAATCCCGAGCGATATAAAACCAAAAACAATGTTAATTCTGCAGAATTTCAATACATCTGACTGCAAATGTGCCTTAGACAAAATGGGGGCTAGTATATTGAAAATCCGATATTCTATTTTTTTATGTACTTATATTGATTTGTTTATTTTTCGATGTTTATGTGATTTCATATTAACTATTTATTTTCTGGCTCTCATTTTTACAATCATCGCCTACTAAGATTACAAATATGATCGCAATAATGAAAAATTAATTAAAACTATAATAAATAAAAGAGATAGTCAAAGAGTATGCTTAATAAAAATCAAAGCACTTATTAATAGGAATTCAATGATGTAAACATATACAGGGTGTTCTATTTAAAAAGGTAAGATATACCCATTTGAAGTTGACTGAGTTTGCGCTTTAGTAACGAACACCCAGTATATTAAAATACAACTATAAACATACCTGCAGGTAAAAGTAGGTCCGTCCTAAGATATTTCAAAATTTGATTCACTTATTCTAAGTGGATATAAATTACAATCACTTTTCTCAAACAGTACAAGCGACATAATTTTTAGAAAATCCAAGATATCTCGGGAATTAAGTTATACCTTTATTTTTTTAAATTTACTGGCGCTTTTAAAAATGCAATAATATTGGGGGTAGTGTATTTAAAAAAAGAAAGTTGAAGGCTGGAGCGAAGTTACGAAACACCCTGTATACAAATACAAATACAGATTAAATGGTGCACATAAATAAATACAAATGTACAATGAAACAGAAAAAAATATATTACTTAAAACTAAGAAGATAATATATAATATATATAATATAATTCCAATTATTATTTTTTTTTCATAATTTGTATGGGGAAAACCATAAGAGATACGCATCTTTATAAGTATAAGCCTAATTTAGATATGCTTATGTCCATTTAAGAAAATGCATGGCTTAATACTAGATATTTGTAAAAAAATGAAATTCACCAAAATCTTTTCAGTGCTGTAATTCTATTATTTGTAAAGATAGGAAGAAAAATTAAAAATTATTGTTTTTAGGGAATTTAATTGCAAACGACATCTGATATTTTTAATTTTACTTAAAATTTTTGAATTGAAGTTGTAATAAGAAGGGTACAAGTGCATTTTTTTTACAAAAATAAAAATTTTACATTAAATGCAACTTTAGAACTGGAATTCTTTTATTTTTTAATTAATGAATGCATTTTTTATTTTATTTAAAAAAAATCTTGACTTTTTTATAGTTAGATAACTTTAGACCGAAATATCTCCAAATTTTGTAAATGTTACTTATAGCCTTACCCCTTCAATTAAGAAGCAAAGCCTAATTTTTTTGAATGGAAACCATGGCTAATGTCATGTATATTCCAATAGTGCATTTTTTCAACTTGCAATAATATAAGGGTCGTAACACTTATTTTTAAAAAACTAACAGCACAATGCACTATTATTGTGTTTAACAAAAATAAATAAATAAAATAAATCATGTCTTACCATGGAAAATGCGATATAAACAATTGAAGGATCATATCTACTTCTTCATTGACACTTCGTTCATTAAGCTGCAATTATTATTATTATTAATTTTGTCAGTGGTTTAGTTGCTTTATAAAGTTACTTATGATGACTTGTACAAATCACAAGAAACTTGATATGATCGAATGGTGCATTATTTGTAACAAATAGTCAACACGCTACCGAATTTATTTAATTAATAATTTAATTTTTTTATTGTATTTTGATCGCCCCCAACCACCGTTAAACAACCTTCAAAAATTTAGATTTACGCTATGTATTTCTTTTATAATTTTTATGTTGCAGCAAGATTAAAATCTTAATACAAATTTTGTGTTGACTTTACAACCGATTTTTTATTGAAATTACCGAATATATATTTGATTCAACTAAATTAAAATAATAAAAAACGCTTTCTTAAACCAATGCACGTATTTTTCTGAGTGTACAACACAAAATTGCCCTGGAAATTAAGCACATGTAGGTGCAATAACATTTATGTATTTCAGTAAACGAACTTCCAAAAAAAAAAGACAAAGGTTAATCAAAACATGTGTATTTTTGTTTTGAAAATAGATTGACCCAGTGAGTATAAATAAGTGGGAGTAGAGAATATATTTTTCTGTTTGACCTTCTGATGAAGCACATACACAAGTGCATTAACGTCATAGCAAAATTAAATTGTTTGTTTTGACAAATTTTAAATAGCAATTGCTCCATTAAATGAAAGTAAATTCGGAATACCTGATACCAAAATATTTCTTATACCTTCATAACATATGTATGTACTTATCAACAGCTAGGTATAATGTCAGCTAGGTTTATGTCAAAATTACATTTTCTAGATTATTACTATAATAAATGTACTACAATTCTTTACATTTTATGTGAGAAATTCCTCCGAATTTCTACATTATTATATACATAGTTGAAGGTCGTGACAAAATTGACAATACCAATTACGTCACATAAAAATTATTTGTAGAGGACAATAGATACTAAAAATGAATGCTTAATATGAAACAGGTAACGGGAAACTTAATATTATACGAATGGCGTTTGCTTATTTAAAAAATCGTTATAAATTCGTTCACGTTCAGTTCTCATAAGCTTTGTACTGTCAAAGCTTATGAGAGACACATAGGAATACATTGCCGGCACTGCTGAATTATTCTGAACGATTAAGGGGGGGTTTACATGTATTTGACTGGAAAAATCGATTTTTGGTTTTTTGCATTTTTTGAAAGGTCCAAATATATAACATACATGGTTAAAGCGGTTTCGTAATATTCGCATTGTTTAAGCCGCTACGGCTTAATAAAAGAGCGGGTGTACCGAACACAAACGGAGCGTATTAGATGTAATACTATATTCGACTCGGGGCTACTCGGGTCGAAATATCATACTTATTGTTTGTTAGTGTAGTTGTCTTTAATGATTAGAAATGCCACTGCAGTCGGGATCACAAATAAACGACAGAGTAGCTATTTATATTACAATAATATGAAGCAATTAGATCCGAAATAAAACGCACATTTGAAGAAACTGATCTAACAATATTTCTTTTACTTAAAACACACTTTCCCACGCTTTAGAAAACTACTTACCATAAAATGTATCAATTTATTGCAGATGCACTTACTTACACTAAATTTCTTAGAAAAGCTGGCTAGAATATGATGGCAAAGGTAACCGCAATACGGATCATCAGAGTGCACAGGAAAAATGGAAGTCGATGCGATGCGTTAAAGAAATTTTCGCACGATTTCGGATAGGCCGACGAGACAAGAAAACTTTTAAGCAATTTGTGATTTTTAGTCGTACGAAGATGTTACTGTTCAAGAAAAAAAGAGAATGCGTTGGAGATGTACAAAAAAGAATGAGTAGACTTTGAAGAAAGGGCGCTGGTAAACTGACTGACAAAGTTATTGATAATTTAACAATAGTGTACTATGGACTGGCAATTAGGCAACATCAACAGATTCTGCATAAAAAATGAAGGCAGCTATTTGGGCTACATTTCATTATAAATGTTCAACCGACGCAGATCCACGACACATTTATTGTCCAAAAGGTGTAGACAGCCTGTGTAAGTGGCGCGTTGCAGAAGTCAAGGTTGAGCTTGCTTCATTCATACATGACCCTCTCTTGCAAAAAAAAAAAAAATCAAGATGCTATTAGGCCGATTTATGTAGTTTTTTCTAGAGTGATTTATTGCAAAGATGCTTTGGAAAAAATTGTCAAAACTGAAACGACCCGTTTAGTTCATGTGTGTAGAAACTAGCTCCAAAGATTTACCCTGCGACCCATAACAATTCAACTTGCTACCTATATTGCCGCAAATTTATTCAATGAAGGTTACTTTTCTGTATTACAAATAATGAATGTGGTGGGAATTGCAGTAGGACTTGATGCCAAAAATTTCGTCATCAATTCTGATCGTCAGCGCATACAACGAACAGAGCAGAGTATGTCAGCGCTGAAACTTGCTGTGCTGTCTAAAGGGAAGCAACAAATTTTGCAAATTCAGAAGTTAGAAGAAGAAGAAGGATTAATGTATGCTGCTGGAATTAGCTGACTAAGTGTATGTTGAACTATTTGTAAAAAATTTGCTGAGAAACTTTGAACGCGTTTTTTCTCCAAACATGATTTTTCAAATCTGCGTAAGTTCTAGTTCTTCAAGTGTTCAATATATCAACTTAATTCTTTTGTTTTCTTAATGTAAACAGTTTTTATTGGAGGTTATACCTATAATATACTAAAAATTGCAATATTCCACATTTTTATATCCACATACACACAATAAAGAAATAGAAAATAATCAAATTAAAGGTATCTGCCACATTGTTTGCTTTCGACTTATTTGGTTAAATTTAGGTATAACCTCCAACAAATTTAATATATTTCTAACTCTTCTTTTTATTTTCAATTTCAGATCACTTTTGCGTATGCTAGAGTTTACGCAGTCTTGACCGTGTTTTCTGTGCACATTGCTACCTAGATACAAATAGCGAACGTTATAGTGGTGTTGTCATTAAAGAAAATATATTTTTTTAATGTCCAAGTTTTCATATATTTATTACGAAAAAGCCGTATTTCGTATATCTTTTCCTTTGTCTGAAGAAAAAAGCTCAAAGTTTTTGGACTTTTCCGATGTATATATGTAAACCTCCCCTTAATAGCACACATTTAGCACATTAATAGCACAGCAATAACAAACTAGATGCACCAGTATCTAAGATATCATTCTTCCATCTATGAGGAGGATGGATCCCACATACATTAAAAAGTACAAGCTGATAAATATGTGTAAAATTAAATATGTAGTTGAGCAACTTAATAAATCTATACTAATGGTCATAGCGAATTTGAAGTTTTGTTTTCATGAGATATTTTTTATTACTATTATTTAAACATTCATTTTAACTATTTAAATTTTAACATGTTTTCTTTTAGTTAAAATATCCAACAATTCACACCATTTCAAAATCAATGTAAAATGGACAAAACAAATGCTAATCATATTTTATCTCAGATCGTGGGTCTATACGTAATCTTGAAAGTTTCAATATTTAGCAATTCAAAGTTTGTTAATATGCATGTTTATCTAACTCTTCTTGCTAAAAGAAACAATATGTTTACACATGTATTTTGTGTTGTTTTTATTGTATAGACATTTCACAAATATGCACATTGGTTTTTTTCAATTCAATAAATAATAAGGGGAAAACTGAATAAGCATCCTGAATATAACAATTTTATGAATTCCTTCAACATAATCCACTAGAAGCAAGAATTAAAAAAATAAAACGTACACATACACTGTTGAAAATTTTAACACTTTTTTGACAACTTTAATAGTCAGGAGAGGTCCACACTCTTTTCGTGTTATTTTGTCGAGAACTATAGAAGTTTTAACTTGACGAGCAAAGATAGTCAAGTACTGTCTATTGCTAAGGCGTTATTTTGTCCAACTGCCACGTGGAATTATAAAATACTTCTAGTCACATTTTATTTGACCTAGACTAGACAAATTTACTAGCTGTTTAACTAAATGAATGCGATCTATTGGGTGTTTTAACACCATTTTCTAAACACAACGTCTTTTTAATATGCAACTCCTATTTCTTAGTGCTATAATATTCTCTCTTTAAGACGTTTCCTCAATTATAAATATGCAAAACCACTCATTACAAATTGTTTCCACTAACGTACCAATTTTAAAATGATTTTTTTGAGAACCATTATAAAATCAAGTGAATGTTTATGCTATTTGATTCAAATCTACTAATTGCGTAAATAGATGTTCCCAATACATCTTTAAGATGTTGAATTTTTTTATGCCCACTGGAATTAACGTTTAATAATAGGAGGTTACACTTTGCAAGTCAGTCACATTTGGTGGTTTGTTTGGATATGTTAATACGGAGAATTAAACACGAAAACAGATACACGTGCAATGCAGGTGGTGCGTATAATGCAATACTGTATTAGAATAGGTGGGTTTCTATATTTCTATCTAGGGAAAAATTCTGATTGGTTGACGCTTCTAAATGTCTAGAAAAATAGTCAATCCTCATATCTGCACAAAGAATTCACACGAAATTCTAGTAATTTCTATTCTATTAAATACGCGTAGTCAACTCGTCTGGCAAAGTTTGGAAAAATCAACACTAAAATATTTGACCAGCGCAAAATTAACGCCAACACCGTAATATTTTCAACAGTGTACATACATATACTTCGTAATATGTCTTTAGTTAAAAAAGATAGTGCAGATAACAGCTTAAAATAAGTTTTGGGTATGTAAATGATAAGATTATATATTTATTATCCACTTATTATAAAAATTCACCATGCTCTAAACAAATATTTTATAAAAGATATCAAATTTATTTTAAAAGAATCGTAATGTTATAATCTGTTATTTATAAAGTATCAATAAAATGTGGATTAGAAGAAACAAGCTTTTCCAAATGATAATGTTGTTTTTGTAATCTTTTTTTTTTTAGTTAAGGAAAAATAGTGCAGATAACAGCTTAAAATAAGTTTGGGTATGTAGATGATAAGATTTCGAGTATTCACAATTAGTATAAGAGAGCAATACAGGAATTTTCTTATCTCAGATATAATTTCGTTATATGAGTTTTTCTAGTATTGAATTAGAATAGCAATACCTATTTAACTGGGGTTCTATTATACCTTTAGCGTATTTATTACAGTAATTCACCATTATCCTAAACCAGTGGCGGCTCGTGACAATATTGAATTTTATTAATTTTACAAAGTTTTGAATTAGTTTAACTCATGCTAACTAAAATAATACCGACACCAAAAATTCAATGTGGACAAATTTAGAAGCCATTTTTAAATGAAAAATACATTAAGTTATCAGGAGTACTTATTAACTTAAATATAAATACTAACGTATTTCCTTCAGAATTGCATATATTTAGTTTTTAAACTGCACGTACATACATGGGTCACTTGTTTACATCCCCCCACCTTATTAACGCAAAATTATTCAAGTGTTTTTGTGATATTATATCGACGAAAACATAACACGACACAGAGTACGTGAGTTATTTAAGCGAAGATCATCGAATAAAATATAATTGATATTCTAAGCATAAGCGGACGTATTTCTTACAAAGAATGGGAAACACAATTTTTATTTTCTTTCTTTGTTTACCTAAGCAAATGGCTTGTATTTTTTTTACTTAAAACACTATTATGATGTATTATTATTACATTATTATAAATAAATTAAACACGACAAACGATAAAATGAATACAGCAGCATGGTTAAAGATCGAATAAAATAAATAAGGATATACTTAAAGTAGGTACTGCATATTATCAAGTAGATCAAAAAAGACTCAAAAAAAATTTTTTTTTTCAAAAAATCGTTCCTGGAAAATTGCTTTCTTTCTACAATACAAGAAGAAACCCTTCTCTTTGAGAAGTTTCTAAAAAAAATTAAAACTAAAGAAAAAAAAAGTTTTTGAATAAATGATCATTATATAAACGTGAAGCACCTTTACTAAAGCTTCAGAACGGAAAACACATTAAAAAGAAAATCAAGCATACAACATACATTCAAACATGTAGTTCAAAAATATTCGTTAGTTTCTAAGGAAAGGAATCATAAAGATGGCCTAACTTCAAAATTCCATCATACCTAATAGGAAATAACTTACAATTAGTTACAATACGCTCCTGTAGAGAGTGTCCCACCAAAGACTGGGTCTTTGACTATATACAGCTCTATTTTTGATTTTAGGAAAAAGTCTTTTACACAATTTTTTTTACAAAATTCAAATGCTGCATATAGCTAAAAACTATTTTTGACTGTACAAGTTATTCTAAAATAGGAAACGCATACTTACTTCCATTCTTTTAATGGAACACCCTATATATTATTCTATTTTTAATTATACATAGAAAAAATAATATCACTTTTAATAAATAAAAATTTTAAAATTAAAATTGCATAAATATTGCAACATATGAGAATTTTTTTTATTATTAAAATATACTATTTTTTTTTTTTTGGGATAGGTTGTGCATGTCACGTAACCACTGGTATGGCGGTAAATTTAAAAAACATGGTGTGACTCTCCAAAAAGTGAGGTTAGATGATAAGATATCCAAAAAAATTGCTTGGAATTCAATTATGAGGCTGTATGCAAATTTTTGTAAAAAGGTACTTTAAAAAATTTTAAAATCACAATTTTTTCTAATATTGATTAATTGAATTACATATTTCATTTTTTTCTTCGTTTTTAGCAGCTCGACAGCTGTACTATTTCTAAATCTGGTTGATACTTCAAACAATTTTGTCAATTTTTAATTAACACAGCGAAAACTGAAAAGTACGTTTTTGGTATAGGGGTTGTTGTTGCAAGGGACTGTATCTAAAAGTAAATAAATAAATAAAATTTTACGAACATTTTTATTTTAAACAACTTAAGAAACATTGAAAATTATAACACTTTACATGCGCGCATCAAAGGTATTAAAGTAGGTTTTGAAATTAGAGAACCAGGAATAATAAATAGAAGTTAAAATAAAAATAGTTTAATGTCTATGAAACTCAATAAAGTGAATGAAGAGTATCTAGATTTTTAGATAAACATTTATTTTTCATGGCCAAAACTTAATATTTTAGAATCAATTAACAATGAGGTAAAACAAATAAAACAAATCTGAAAGAATATTTTATATTACTTAATATTATTCATTTTATTTAGTATTTTTTTATAAACTTAATCGCAGGCAAACAATATTTCCTAAAAAAAATATTGTTTCAATAGGACTAAAAATTAGTGAATATACACTGTCGGATTAAGTTGTTCTGAAATGGGAGAAACAAACCACAGACATGGCTACCAATACATGCTTCCTATATACCGTAGTCGACAAATGTTCATTTTAGTATAGGATCTATACTATGCGTAAAATGACTTGCAGTTTTAACAGTTCCTGTAGTATATATTTCATACCACATTTTGAAAATGTTACAAGTGGAAAAGTTTAACAAATAAATAATAGAAAGAGCCGTATTTGTCGGCAACTTTTGGAACTTCTTGTATTTTATAAAAAAAATAATTATATGGTGTGATTCGAAGAAACCAAACAGTATTTGACAATAAAACATAAAAGGACTACTATTAAAGATATTATCACAAATGCTTTCCTTTCTTTAATGTAACACAAACATATAAAATCTTGCAAAGTAACAGTATTTCCCGCTATCAAAAAAGTATTTCTTTTCTCCTGAGAAATCGCATAAAATGTAACCACAGATTTCCTTGAAAGCCGTATAATTACCTAGTCGATGAATAATCACCAAACGAGTTATATATTAAATTACATTTGAAAAGCATCACGTATTAGGCATAATTTTTCCTGCTTACTTCTAATGATTTTTTAATAACTTTCTAAAACTAAACGAGTTTTAATTCAATATGCCCTTAAGAGTAATAATTTAAATACCGCACACTAAACCCCATGCGCAATATCTATGTCAGAGCATTAATCGAGAACTGAACCATAAACTATAGGCTATAAAATACAAGAAAAAAAAACCCCTCGATTTCACGAGTATGAACGGAAAATGTTTCATTTAGCTCAAGTACTTATTATCTAAGTTTGCGAAATCGGAAATTAATAAAGAAAGCGCACCATTCGAGTTGGCAACACCGCACGATCGGTAGTTAAATCAAAATCCCAGGAACCTACAATTACGTCACACTTTCGTTAATATAAATCGAAATGTGTAACTAACAACTTGCAAGCTGAGAAGGTGGAGGGTTCAACTTTACGGAATTCGTACTGAACTGGCATAATAGAAAACGCGGTATTGTGAAATAAAAACCAGCTGACATAAAATTATTTTGATCAGCGAAAATCCTGTAAGTTTAGAGTCCGCAGTTTTTCTATCGCGCGCCGCGGATTCAGCGAAACACGTAAAATTAATCATTCTCATCGCTTTTGAGAGCCAGAATTTATAAACGTGTTAGTTATATTAATTATAACACGAGAATGGACAACTACAAAGCCCCATCTTTGAGGATTTTATGTATTAAGACAACTATTAATGTTCGAAGCATAAATAAAATTGAGGATATAAACATCCTCCTCTCGTTTCGTCCGTACACTAAATCAATCTATTCGTTAGGCAAATTTAACAAGATCGAGGAGAAAGAAAACTCAATTAGAATCGGGGACTATAGTGATAATGGATGGAATGACAACGTTCTAACATGCTAAATATATCCCGTTTAAAAATAAAATTTTGTAGTATAAATTCGAAGTTTCTACCAGAATTTCACAAGTCACGATAACAGAAACAAGATAAAAAATAGTTTTTATTTCTGGATACAGGATCCAGCCAAGCCTTTTCATTTTAAATTCTTTACGAAGCCACATCCAATAGGCACTATAATTATAAATTCAAACAATAAAATGCAAATAAAATTGTAAAATAAAAATCTACACCAAGCTTATCTATCGTTTTTATTATTTATTTTTCCAATCAATCAATTAATTGCAACCTACAGATACAGCGAAATCTCTTCAGAACGGATAATTATCTGTTCGCATGAATTTGACGTTTCGAATGAATGTTCAAACATGTTATTAAAAAATTAATGTTACCTATATATGAAAGGGTTAGAATAAGAAGGGTATAGTAATAAGTGCTTGTTTCTTTAGAAAAATAAAAATTTTACCCTAAAGACAACTTTACGTTGTGTCACAAAGATGTCACAGGATCACGGTTGTTGTCTGTAACTGTGCCTTGATAAAACACGCTGTGTTTCTGTGTGGGAACTCATTTAAGGGTAATTGCGCTCGATACTGTTGGACTTTCAGTGATCCGACGAGAGAATAATGTTGTTGCAGTACCATTTTTGTTGATCTTTTTTTATTTTTACATTTAAACTAATACCATAACTTCCATGTAATACTTGCGTTATCAAGGCACAGTTACAGACAACAACTATGATCCTGTGACACCTTGTGATGACTAACGTACCAACATAAAAAAAACCCTAGTCTAAAAGGCACTTATTGCGAATTGAAACGTATTCTTTTTTTTGCAAAAATATTACAGGAAAAGATGTTATTTCAAGAAAATAAGTTAGTTGAAACATTTTAGTACACGGTTATAACAGTTATTGGTTGATAAATGCGTTTTTTTTTCCAAGATTTCGACGTGTTTTGTGTGGTGACATAACCTCAAAATCGCATCTTTTTTTAAGAAAAAAAGTGTGAAAGACATGGTCAGCGCGGAAAAATTAACACTAAATCGTGATTCTGGAGTCATTTTACACTCATCCAATCCAACATTTCGATCCTCAGAGCGGCCTGGCTATTCTTCACAAATTCTCAAGTTATTTTGTTTGTTATTGACCAGTGGATGTAAACAAAACAGTTTTAATTCAATGTTGGCATAATTCTAAATCAATTACAAGCAAAAAGGAAAAGAAAACACTCCCGAACTTAAGAAAAAAAACTGATATGGCAGCCTTTTTTCTGATCTTAACAAAATTTAAAATTTAAAAGATTAAACCACGAGAAAACTAACTTTCAAAATATGATATTCTAGATCTATATAATATAGGTGAAGCAATTTCAATGATGTTTTTTAATTACATTAAAAAAAAAACGATTAATAAACAAGGCTTTAATTTTCACTATTTTCTAAGTTGTAAAAATGTTTAAATGCACTGCTTTTCCACGCACACTTTCAGGTCGGGATATTCTAAAATTGTTGGTGAATTATATATGAAATGACAAACGCCATGAACGAAAAGAAAGTTAGAGAACTGCACAACGCCATAAATAGAAATTAAAGTGTAATCATTATGCCACTTTTAGGGCAAATTAACATTTGTGTAATTAAATCGGTCGCAATGCATTGCATAAGTACAAGTAAATTAATGTAGAATTTTTTCTTTAATTGCACAAAATACTGCAAAAATAGTTATGAAGGAATTACGTAACTTTATATTATGAATGGCTACGTATGACAAATTTACTCCATTTTAGTTTTAACTACTAAAGCCAGGATTTTTAGTTAAAATGTCAAAAAAAGCAATTTAAGCAATTTGCAAAAGAAAATAAAAAAAAAATGGCTTCTTAGGCACCACTTTAACACAATATACTTGGTGTAATAATAATAATAAATAAGCTATACATTGCAATTGCATTTTTTTCTAGAACAATGAAGTTTTATTATTGTAGATTTAATATTACTTAATTATTCCAAGAGTATACAGTAATACAATAAAAAATAACAGAAATCAGATTCTAACTACCATCAAAGTATCACGAAAACGTGACAAGTCCTGACAGGAAATAAGTATTAAGACACAAAAAAAAATCGACTTATAATAACAAATTAATGAACTCCCTTTTAGGACAATACTAAACAAGGCTGTTTACAAGTTGCAGTGTTCAGCAGCTGATCCGTCGGACAATGAAAATAAATTAGATAAGCTATGTTGTTTAGCACTGCTTCTAAATATGTAGCTTTCTCTAGCCTTGCCCTCACACGTTTATAAAAATATAATAAATTATTTTTGTTTCACCCAACGAAAAGTGCTGACAAGGTTATTTATATAGGTATATATAGGTAGCACCCTTAAAATTCTATTTACATTTGGAGAAATTACAAATGTGTATGTTCCTATATGTATACGCGCTTAAAACGAATAAATTATTTTATAAATGGATGTAACTAAAATTAGTTTTTGCTATTAATCATATTTTAGGTAATATAACATCCACACTTATCAAGACAAGATAAATCTTCACGAGATTAATCAAAACATATTTTTATTTTACGGAAGCAAAAGTATAACTTAATTATCCACTAAATTAAAAAGTACTCGTTTACATTTACTGAACAAGTTACTAAACGCAAAAAAATGTCTATCATATATTTATGGATAGGTAAATTTGTAAATAGATTATCTTGGTTATTAGCGATATTAAATAGGCTTTTTATCTATCAAATTGTTGCAGGTTTCAGGTATGTAAATTCACTGCGTTTTCTTGTAATTAATTCTGCACTAAAGTGATTAATAAAAGGTTAAAAGTTAAATGTGGACTTGATTTAAACAAGTGAAAATTAAATTCCAAATTTATCTTCCTTCTATAAACGTTACATGATTATATCGGATATGAAAAGGACAAAATCAGATACAAACGCATTTATTTTCAAATGGCACTTTTTAAGGAAAACAGGCAAAAAACGATAGTCATTGACCTAAATATGCAAATTCTGGTAACAACGAAAAGTGCAATCAACCCAAAAATTTCAAGTAAATTAGCAACACCAGACGGCAAAGACAAGATGGCGAACTTATGACATGACACAAATTCAAAAAAAAAAAACAGTGATTATTTCCTAAAATTGCACTAAAAGTAACAACAAATTAGTAAGATATTTTTTCTTATTGCAATTTTGTTAAATATATAAAGAATACACTTTTGATAAAGTGAACGCAAATAATATAGGCCTACAAAATATGAGAGAACACAGTGAGAAAATTGTGATATTAGTTAAAATCGTTGTTACTATCTCAGAAATCACATCGAAAAGAAAACTACATGACTGAACCAAACCATACTTGCTAATAAAAATAAAACCAAGATTTATTGAAATATGCCTACATTGACTATACCACTCAAATACAATGTAATCTAATAGATTAAATGTAGTGAATAATGAAAAATAATAACACTAAATTAGGAATAAACATCGAATAAACCTTGGAACAGTTGTTAATTCCCAACAAATGTAACAAAAAAATAAGTAATTACTGCAAAAATAAAAATAACTATATAAATTATATTAGGAATTTCAATAGGATGACTAGCTATTACAATAGTAAACCAATAAAAAATATCCAATAGTTAAATAGGATTTTATTAGTCAATACCAGTATGTATTAAAGTAACACAAACAATGTCAGCCATCTTGTAAAATTATTATACCGTTATGAACACGTACCACAAACGTGGATTAATCTATGCGAAATGCAATAATTTTCTACTGAATTAATAAAAATACACGGAATTTTAATGGGTGTTTTGGATTTTGATGTTTTTATAGTTTTCAATGTTAAATAAGGTAATTAAAACCAAAAAAATCGAGTTTTCTGGGACATTTTAAAAGAATAATAAAAGTCAGTGAACTTATTTCAGAAAAAAAATACATTTAGAGAAGGTATATAGAAAATATATTACATGAAAAATATTAAGACTTTTAAAGAAAAACTAGGTAATTAACCAATGACTTAAATATTATTTTATTTCCAAGAAATTTAATTTAGTTTATACCCTTTATTTTAAATTTAAAATTATTCATACTTGAATAAAAATTTCCTGGAATCAGCTCAAAACAATAATACAAAAAAAAAAAAATAACGGCAAACATTCTTACATTAATAAAACACAATAATCAACTCTTAATAACTCGAAAATAATAAGCGTTGCCTAATTTTCACCCTAAAGAACATCAATATAAACGGAAAATAGCAACTTCTTGTTCCAGTTTGTAATAATTTCATTTCACTTTAGATATGAGGCTCATAATTTTCGTCGATTTTATTTAATCTCTACTCTTAAAAATTTTAAATAAAAACACTTTAATACTATTGGAATTTTTATTACTTTTTTTATGAGATTGCAATTGTTGGCATGGAAGGAATTCGAAAAAGCGTTAACACATTTTCTGTGTTCTAGTTTATTATTTTTTAAATAAAGAACGAGTTTTGATTTGTACTAGAACATAGCGTCTTTGGCGACGTGGTACAAATATTCTCTATTTCATACGAGACTATTTCTAGCATAATGAAATACCTTACGGGAAAAAAGGGCAGCAAATAGGTATGTAATTTTGAAATTTTACCTGTGAGTTGGTTGCCTTTGTGTGTAGGACATAGCTGTTGCAGAAGGCGGTCCATGTTCGATTCGTAATGCAGTTTCCATATCACATTATTAGGTGTAAATCACAAAAATCACTTTTTCTTTCGAAGCGCAGAGTCTATTACAAATATTATTATTATGTTACAATTATTTCGTACTAATTTATATTCCGTATCCTATTCGCTAAAACCGTTATTATTATCCTTTACGTACTATTCATCTATAACCGAAGAGAATTATGCCAATTCTAGGTCAATTAAGTTATATCTCTAATTAGCAGAACGTCGTACTTAGGTGTTATTTTATTATTTTTATTATTATTATGCGTTAAGACGGATTTTGTACCTGCAGGTCACAATAACAAAGACATGACGTAGTTCTGATCGACGGAAAACCGTTTAGGGACAGCACAACGTAACAACGATAACACAACATATCCTTGCGTTTTTACTTGTAGAAAATAATATCACATTTTCACGACATAACCGACGAACCAAGTTACAAGTATTTTGTATAAAATAGTTGGAATAACGCGAAATTTGCACGAGAAAAGGAGACGAACTATCCTGTGAACGTATCACTTATACTCGGCGCAAATATTTCTCCAAAAAATCACACTGCACTCTAATCATCCGTGGTGTCACTGATCTTTTATCACCGTAACAATATTAATAAATACAACACACTCTGCTAGAACGGTAAAAAAAGAAAAACACTAAAAACGTGGTTAGGTCTATTGTTTCACGCGAAAAGTAAAAAAGAAACGTTTAACTTTTGTGTGTATACGTGCACGTTTTCGCTGGCTTTTTTCTTTCCATTGAAAAACTAAAAATCGCGTACCTCTTCGACCGCCAACGACCCGATGTTGAGGAGAATTTCGTGGTGTATCTTTTTACGTCTTTCGAGATGTTTTCGTTCGGCGGTTTTGGAAGATGTGTCTTTTTGCTTGCTGGTTTAGCACTCCGCGTTGGCTCTCCCTCGTACAGTACCGAAAAATGGTGAGCGTCACGAACCAGGATTCCGACAAAATCACCTACTACATCACCCTGTCCATGTAAATAAAAATACATGTGTATTATAACTTTATGTGATATTGTACCGACTCTTAATCTTGCAACTAGCCAGCACGGAAAACAGTTTTTGGATGGTTCCATTCGCTGGCGCGCCGTAGGAGTTGACGCTGCGGTCGCGACAAGGACGGAGATAGGTCGAGCGGCCGCCCCGACTAGCTACGAGATACGTCCTACCTGGTGTCGTTCTAATTTCCCGCTTTTTCCTAGATTTGACACAAACTCATCGTTTTCGCGTATGATTCCCACCGTTAATGCCAAAACTAAGTACCATTCACTGCGAGAACGGGAATATTCACAGGAAATATCACCGGAAAAAAATGGCGGGTAAACACAGGTCGTACCGCGCTAATCGATCCCTCGTACCGTGGAACATGAAAATGGAGAACAATAATGCGTGTGAAGAGAGGAGACGTAGCCGACTGTTACATTAAGGTGTGATATAACCATTCGCCAGAGTATTTCGTATCTAATATTTTTGGAGAAAAAGAAATATACCTCTAACGTTGTGTGTATCGACAAATTCTGTTATTTTGATGAAATTCCCGCATAAATCTATTTCTCTTAAATTTAGGTTTCTCTTCGGATTGTCTTTGTTTGGAAATATTTGCTCTGAAGCGTTTAATTCGATTTAAATTTCGTGTTGCAGGGCATTACAAAAACATTCATATTTCCTTAAATTATCTTTGCGTTTTTGCATGGTAATGATTGGATTTTTTTCGAGATTTTTACATATATTACACTGATGGTCCTCCTGGAGAGGAAAACAATGTACCTAAATAAGTAAAAGAAGTATACATACATAGATAGGCTATTATTTGTGTTTAAGTAGGTTTAGACAGCGTAAACGTGTTGAGATAATGGACGTTTTGTTTATTTCCTTCTTGAGATAAAGATAATAATAATAATTCGCTGGTTCAGATCTCGATACTAATTTGCATATATAGGTGTCTGAATTCTATATACACCAATAGAAAATATTTTTACTTTTTAATTTCATAAGACAAATTACAAGCTGAGGTATCTAAAAAATGCACAGAAAAAAGTAATTCTGTACAATTGTTTGTAGACTATAAAATGTTTTATGTTTTTAAAGAAAACGTAGCGGTCAAATGATTTGAAAACAGAATTAAATCCAGTACATTTTAATGATTTTAACAATTCAAATGTTACGTGATTTTACTTTACCGTCAACATTTTATTGTTGGCACGGGTGGGTTATAACCTATAATATGTTGTAGACTATTTCTACTATCGTTCCACCTTTCAGCTTTCGTTATGTGTAATTAAGGCAATATAAGTATGCTTCATAATTAAAAATATTGTCTATATTAAATGTCTAAGATATCTAAAGGTAAACAGGCTCAATGTTACCACATCTACGTATTTGTTTCTAAAATTAATAGGTGCAAGGACAATAATAAATTTTACCATTGAAAACTTTAAAATCTACCTATCTATTTATTATGTATGATGCATTCGTCGAAGATGCAGTTATCTATTTTACAAAAAAGAATGTATTGTATTTTTATTGGGAAATGATCACAGATAAAAGTTACATAAAAATGATAGACATAATTAAACGTATGACGCGTTGTGATATGTGAAAATATATTATAATATACTGACGTGGGTTTTCATCAGAGTAAATCCAAGTGGCTAAAAGGAAATTTAATTCGAAATATTTTACAAAAATTTAAAAATATTAAGATTGTGATAGTTTTATTTTTTGTTGTTATTTTCAAATGGAGATGTTTAGTTACAGTTTAAGGTATAATCAGTTACTTGTGATGAATCTATCTAAAAATATGATTTAGGTATAATTTAGTACGCATTCCTTATGTTGCAGGTCTTTATTGAAATATTGTGTCTTTTTCTTGATAGTGGCTCTCAGTTTCTTATTATTTTTCAGCTTTAATATTGCAAACTTATCAAAATCCTAAATTAAGGCGTATTTTGTTAACAAGGTAATTAATATCTATTGAATTAAAAGAGGGTGGAGTTTGGATGTCGTTCGATGTTTGTTCACTCTTCCCAAGTGTACTAATATCTGAAACTATGGAATATTTGGTAGGATTTCTAAAATTAAATGACTTAGACGATTAGTTAAATCGCGAAATTCAAGAGACAACTTCTTTATAATGATGTAACGATCGTTTTCGAAGTAGATGGGAAGTATTTTGAACAATAACAAGGAACGGCAACAGGAAACCCTATGTCCCCGTTCACTGTTAATTTATTCATAAAAGGATTCGAAACGGACTTAAAAATAAAACATTGAATATTGCCGTAGAATTTTGTTGAGGAACGTAGATGACATTTTCGCGATTTTCGGCACCACAAAAGCTTAGTGTAATTTTTATTTAAAGTACAACTTACCGTGAAATGATGTGGGGCATTTTTAGAACTTAGTCTTTCAGTTCAGTTCAGAAATTTTATCTTGTGTGAAATTTTATTTCACACAAGATACATACATAAGTTCCACTGCCCGACTAAACCTGACGGGTACACATTACTATACTGAGAGAAATATCCTTTTCATTTAAAAGGAATTGCATTAAACAAAGTTTTTGACGTTTTCTATATGGCAACATGATTTGGTATTTCTTTGAAAAGGAATAGAATTTTAAATTCACGCATTTCTTCGGAAATAATGTATTTTTCGTTGAAACTCTTCATTCTTTCAAGTTAAAGATATTTATAATTGATTCAAGTCCTCTTTATTTTGAACTTGAAAACTATGGAGATTGGCGGAAAACCGTAAGCATGTTGATTCAAGAGGTCTTTCCTTTTCTAAATAACATTTACTCATTTTAAATTTAAGCTTAAATACAACAAAATGCAGTGATCATTTCCAATCGAATGAATTATCTCCAGAAACCCATGCACTAAGGAGGGATTTGCCGGTAGAATGTTATAAATCCTAGTGGTATTGAGACCAGTGACCACTCTAGCAGCACTCTAGTGTGCCGTTAAAGAAATCGTCCTTCCAATGGCGATGACTCCTATCAGATGTTGTTCTAGTAAATATACCAGATTAGTATGTTACGATCGTAGTTTCCAGCCTATTTTGTGCGAAATATTATCTGTTACTGGAATGAAATAGGAGATGCGCCATCTATGCGACAATTTCTCTACTACACATAAGTATATATGCTCATCTGCTGTACTATATGGGGAGAAAACTGCTATACGAAAATAAAATGCTTATAGTATATATAATATTTAGTTAAATTAATAACTACTGCGTTAGCTTCAAATAAATCTACTAACCAAATTATTTGTTTGATTAAATACAGGAATATTTTTAATATTCATCATCAATCATCACTCAAGTAATAATTTAGTAACTGTAATCAAATGCTTGAAAGATGGTTAAAATAAACTAAATCGTTTTTCCCGTGTATAACAGTTTTAAAACCTTCAAACACTATATACTACTGTAGAGTTCCTTGGCTTATAAGTATTCAGCATTAACTGAAAAGATTCTAATCTCTAATTTCTTTAACCTCGCGCGAAAAATATTCACTTTTATTCATTATTGTTTGTGTATCTGAGACTTATGCACGCGGGAACATGAATAAAACTAAAATACTCCGCGTAAAAAAGCATATATCTTGAATACAGGTGCTTGCATTTTCCGTTAAAAGGCAAAAGTTTTAAATCAATGTGATACATGCGTGTCCACGCAAATAAAGCAAAACTTCCGGCTTTTTTTATTTAAAATACTGTTTATATAATTCAATAATACTTAAAAGAAATTAAAATATGTTGTTAAATATACATAATAATAACAATATAATATGTAATGTGTACTGTTTTACTTAAACAGAAGTTATAAAGATATTATAAAATATTAATCAAAACTAAGGTGCATTCCATTTAATTACGGTTACTTTTCGTCGAAAAGCATGTTACTTAAGAAGAAAATAGTCTTCCGGCAAAACAGCACGCTACTTTAATTAATATAACACTTTCTGAGAAAGAGTATCTTTTCGTTGAACATGATAACAACCAAAAGTTATCAAACTTTTCATTTAATGCAATCTCTTTTCTCAGTATAAAAAGTGGTTTCCACATTTTCCACATTTTTTTTTCCTGGGAAAAGCAGCAACTTATTTCAATTTTGGGAGATATTTAAGGAAAAGAGAAATGTGTTAAGAATAAAGCTTGTCAACATTGTTTTAAGAAATGGTATAAGAAACAAATAATTTGTGAGATGTTATTAATATTTAATGTTTTAATAGTTGTTTTTTTTTTCTTTGCCTACTTAGCCTCTTTGGGCCATTCCGATTAGATTAGGCCTAAAACTATTGAAACAACTTTCTTTGTCATATTGTAGCATTTAGATTTTATTTTTAAGTTTATGACTATAGAAATAAATTATCAATATCTACTGGACATACATGAAAATATTATTATTAAAATGCTCGTAAACACTAATAATAAAATGTGTACTTAGAACCCTGCAGATCTTCATCAAATCATTGAGAGAAGAAAGACAGAAACACGTTCCAGGAAACCAAAAAGCACTGCAGGCTTTTATAATATTATGCAGTGTATATATTTTGTACTAAGTATTACTTTCAATAAAGCATTATAAAATAGCTTCTATATAATTGTATTTCATACAAAATAATTTGCGCCTATCCACTTCCACAGCAAAGTTAACAAGAACAGCCCAAGTAGCACATAATATTTATATATGTTGTAAATAAACTGGCCTACTTTTTCTCAATAATTTCTAACAAATACCTGTCTGTTATTAAAGTAAAAAAATTGAGCATAAATATATAAGTAGAATAACAAGGAAAAAGATGGAAAATGCAGATCTGTTACAATTCCAAAAAAAAAACTTCAATAATCGCCCTTAATGATAACTTCTGCCGCATTTTGTTGTACAAATTTCTGTTGGAAATTTGCTAGCTTCTTCATAATAAATAGCTCAGTCATCATGAAGAAGCTACATAAGACATACATAGAATAAGCAGAAATTATTATTAAATACACATCTTAGTGTATTAAAATAAATAAAAGTTAAATTGATTTCGTATTTGATGGAATTAACTCTTAATATTAAGTGCTTTAGAATTAAAAATTTATTTAATTTGGCTTTAAGACACTCTGATAGTAATTTGAAAAATTAGAAAATGTTAATTTAAATAAAAATGTTTAACACGAAAAATATATTTGATCTAAATACATTTTCTTTTTATCCCATACTTAAATATAAAATATGTTTGATCTTAATATTCAATGGAACCTCGTTAAGTGGGACCCCGTCAACCCGGATCTTCGGATAACGCGAATCAATTTTCTCGGATAATATTTTTTTAGAAACGCGCGTCGTATCAAACACTTTTGCCCTTATTGTTTAAAATGAGTTTAAAAATATAATTGTTCAGTTTGTTTTGTGTGTGTATTTGTTTATCTACGAAATGAAGTCATTTTTGTGTAACTACATACTGTCTTATATTTTTTAGCCTACCCTAACAGCCACAAATACACCAGAGATATTTTTAAAAATATATTTCACAAATATTCTTCGTAAGAGATTTTTGAACACATTTTTTATATTTTATCTTAATATAAATAAAATATACAATTGAAATATTTACTCCATATTTTAAATCAATGTAAGTTTCATATTTTTAAAAATATATTTGACAAATATTTTTCGTGAGGGGTTTTTGAATATATTTTTCATATTCTATCTAAATATAAATAAAATATATAATTGAAATACTTACTCCATATTTTAAATCGATGTAAATTTGATATTTGTAAAATATTATTTATATGAAAATTGAGATTTTTTATGCAATCCTACAAATATTATTTATGCTTTAAATCCTATTTAATTTGCCAGAATGACCTAAAATTATTTGTAGATAGTAACCTATATATCTTGGTTGTTTAGAATGTATAACATCGATAACAAAAAGCTGTAACAACATACCTGGAGGTGTCTAAAAGGGAAGAACTTGTTTCTTCACACTTACCATACAAGTTAATAATCAACATGGACAAATCTTTTACTTACTGCAACTGCATATATTCTTTGGCTTAACTACTTCATTTCAATTATCATAAGTAACTTCATAAGTTACTGGTATGAAGCAGACCGTAAGTAACTTAGATTGCTTCTTGTTAGTATCAGTGTTTAGGATCTCTTTTTTACTAGTGCTAAGTAATCTGTGCTTTCGTCTCCTATTCAGCTGAACTTTTTACTTACCATAATTATATTTTTATTTATGAATATTAATTTTTTTTTCTCACACTGAGAAAATGGGCTAAGTAAAGTGTTTACTTGATAAAAAAAATATTTACAATAGATAAAGTTTTACTTGGAACTATTCTCGTTAATTAATACCTGCAACTATACCCAGTTTCCTGAATGCAAATTGTTACTGTAAGTAGTGCTTTTATTAACGGCGATTGCATAGCGTACCTTACAAATTTGTGGTAAGTAACGTATTAGGTACTTATGACTACTGGTACTGTAACTACAACACATGGTTGGTAGAAGTAACAACAATGCTGACCGCTATTAATCTCATGTATTTTCTTAAATAGGTAACAACTTGCCACAACTATGATTATTTGAGTTTTGCTGCCACCCCGTGATTGTTTTACTATTCCTGACTGGCTAGTGCAGCGGAGTAATGAAATAGTCCCCGAGACGGCTACGCGCGCAGGCGTGGGAAAAGGCCGTCGAAAAAGGTGTGCAAGGAGGACGGCCATTGTAGGCTAGTTGGAACGCAAATATATTAAAAATACCGGGTGGGCTAACTCAAGGCCCCATCCGTATAAAGATTCCCAGCGAAAGAAGAAGCACCGAGCATTTTAAACCACCTGGTGGGACTTTTGAATTCCCCATCATTGTGATGATATCTGCGCCCGCTGGTGAAATTAAAGTGTGGATGCCGTCAGCTGAGTGATCCCACAGTCCAAGTGCCACCTGCAATTAAGGATACCCCGACGAAGTAGCCGTTGTTGAGGCGATCACCGGACATAACCGCCATGTACGCCGACAGAGGATCAACCCACCGAGACAACGCCCAGTGCAAAGAACCAACGGAAACCGCAAGTTTACCGCCTATATTTTTTCTTTGTTTGTTATTAGTTGTAAATTCAAAGCCTATTTTCTTTATCCTTTGTTTTAGATTTCAATAATTTCAATAACTAAAACGTTTCAAGGGGCACCCATTTACATTATCTTTTATTATTGCTTTGTTCATTTTTTCATTATTAAGGGATATACATATTTTATGAGTCATTACCTTGTAAATTGTTTAGAAAAAAAAAACTGTCGTTAAAGTGAAACCAATATCTTCCATTCATATCAGGTAGTCACTGTGTTTGTCTTATATAAAATAAAACTATTACTAATAATATTGTTTTTTTTATGTATATTTTTAGCAAATTAAATGCGAATTTAATCTTCGATTATTAATGCAATCGAAGCTACAGTGCACTGAATAGTAATTAAAAATTATTTGCAAACAATTTTGAATTACGCATTGCTCGGTACGCAGTACTTATAGTTGCGGTTGCATAAATAATTAATCGAAGATTTGTGGAATATTTTTTTGTACTTTATCTTACTACTTAATAAATATTCACTAAACTTCCTCGTTTCCTACACTACCTATAGATGAACAATAAATTTAAGGAAAGTATGTTGTATATTTATAGCAAACCATTACCTTCTATATATCAAGTATTTAGTGAACGTGCATTAATGATACTCTTTCCTTATCACAAGTAATCTAAATAGCTTGCATTAATTATGAAGGTGTGATAGCTGTTATAGAACAGTTCACTCACAGCAATACACCTACTACTTGACAAGGGCAAATCTTTGCTTACTGGAACTACATATATTCTTTGGCTTAACTACTTCAGTTTAATTATCATAAATAACTTCATATATTACCGGTATGAAGCAGACCGTAAGTAACTTAGATTGCTTCTTGTTAGTATCAGTGTTTAGAATCTCTTTTTTACTAGTGCTAAGTAATCTGTGCTTTTGTCCCTTATTCAGCTGAACTTTTTACTTACGATAATTGTATTTCTATTTATGATTATTAAATTTTTTTCTCAGTGCAGTGTACTTCATGTGAACAATGATTTCTTTTTTTTTTTCAGGACCAATTTTTGGTTCACTGTAGGAGCAGTTTTCTCTATACTATACGGCCCTTGTCCGCAGACATTATTTTTGGATAAAATTAAGATGTTACTACCGTATTTTTTTGGGCGTTAATGAACAATGACAGCTACAATTACTATAAAATTGTATACAGATCAACTGGGAACTGTTAGCATTTTACTCTATAATTACCGCATAAAAATGTGTATATTAAGTATAGTTCTGAGAAACAAGAGTGAAGGATCTTTTTTTTTGTTGCTTTAATTAATTTCTGCCTCCGCAACATAATTACTATCTCTTAGCTGCCGTGTTCTAAGTGATGATTCGACGTACAACGTCCAAAAGCGCTATTAAATATTAGCATAAGGTTGCGTAAATCAGCGTAAACAAGGCGCTGCAACGCGCTAGCCGTATACAATGCCCGAAAATATACCGGCATAATAATAAGAAATATTCCCATGTTTTTATTTGAAAATATACGCGGTTAAACAATACGACTTCGGTAAAATTGTTGTTAACGTTGGTCCATTGTTTCGCGTTTTATATTGACGTAGCTGCCATAAATATTTTGAAACGTTCAGTTAGCTCACGGAGAGAGAAGGTTCGATATGCCGTGGACCAGCGGCGTAGTAAATAAAATATCTGAAATGGGGGCCCTGCGAAAACAACCCGAGGTAAGATCAATACAGCCTTATTGAAAAATTAAAATAAAATTGCTTCCAAAGAGTTACAAAAATAAGAAACAGGGTATATATAGAGTGGATTCGCTATCTTGCTTTGCTCAGCATCGATTTTTAATGTTCTTAAAGCATAAGAACCCTTAATCTTTACTTGAAAACGAAAAAAATGTAAAAAGAGGCCTTTACACAGCACATTTAAGATGAAGTAATGTAGGAAATTTTAAAAATAGACAGATCATTAAAACATAATTATTTCTAATTACAATTAACAAGCGAAAAAGCTTCAAAATTTACGGGAACCAACCCAGAGAAAAAAAAAATACCATACAGACTAGGACATCCTGAAAGGCTAAGAGTGAGAGAACAAATTGAAGAGTTGCAAATGGCTGGTATCGCTGAGGATTCATGTTCAGAATATGCTAGCCCTATACTGATAGTAAAAAAAAATAATATTTCACTCGTCATTCTTCGTATTAAAAGTAATAAAGTAGTTATAGAGATATATAAGACATTGGTTGTTAAAATAAATATTTGACTTGTCATTGTCCGTATTAAAAGTAATAAAGTAGTTAACAGCTCCTTTAGCGGGAAAACACAGTCAGCAAAATCCAGTACGCAACACTTCATAGAAAAGATCAGAAACCTGAAACTTGAAGAACAGGGCATATTGGTCAGGTATGACGGCACCAGTCTCTTCACTAACGTACACTTCTCACAGGAAAAAATTAGGACACCAGCAATTCAGAATTTTAAAATTTCTTGATTGTAAATGCAACTTTCGGAGGACGTATTCACTTATCATAGCCATAAATCACTTAATTATGTATATTACTGGGATCAAAGGTAACGACTAGAAATTTAAAGAGAAAAATAAATATATAGAGAGAAAAAGGTTTATGTATAGAATACAAATCAGAGTTTCGGTGGCGGCGTTTCCTTTAGAAATACCAATGAAAAAAAAATACCTAACAACAAAAAGAACTCTTGAATAGACGGCTTCATTTAGAAATATATATGTATTTAACTTGTTTGATGTTATGTAGAGATAATTCTTTTTAAAGGAAACATGTGATGATGGAATTTTATTATTTAATATTAATGTTACTCGTTAGTGCTGCTTTGATATTAGTTACTTCGATTTATGCTCGTGAGTATTAGTTTAGCAATAGACAATATGTCAGTCAGCCTCCTCAGTTTTGGCATAATGTGATTTTCACAGATTTATTGACTACTATTGCCGCTATTATTGATGTATTAATTACTATTGTTGTTTAATATTCTTAAATATTGTATTGCTATAAAGTTTTCTTCTATCTATAAAAAATTACCAAAACCCGGTTTAAGATTATTTATAAAATTCTTAAATAAAGCAATTAAGTTCGCAAAGAAATTATTTATTTTATGATCCCTCCGTTTGTTGTATTTTCAGGAAATATATCTTAGCTATCGTCTGTGTAATCTGACGTCGTTGATCTATTTTCTTGAAATATGGCCAACACTGGGTCTCTTGACAAACTGTCTTTATGTAGCACAGGTTTATTAACAATTATTTAAAATATTATTGGATTTATAACACATAACAAACATTGTAAGAAAGCATATTGTTCGTCAATCCCAGTTAGTGCTAAAATATTTATTTTTGAATTTGATACGTTTAATACTTTTTTGTTGCTACTGCCTGAAGCTGTGTTACAGACCAAAAGTGTTAGCTATATTTCAATAAAATAGAATGACATTGGATTACACAGGAGGCGATAGTTAAGATATATTTCTTGAAAATACAATAAACGGAGGTTAATAAAATAAATAATTTCTTGCGAATTAATTGCTTCAAAATTTTGTCTTAAACTGATTTCGGTAATTTTTTAATATATAGAAAAATATTTTGTAGTACTACAATATTTAAGAATACTAAACAACAACAATAATGAATACCTCAATAATTGTGTAATTAATCAATGTAAAAATCACAGTGTTCAAAAACTCAGGAGGGTGATTGACATATTGTCTGTTGCTAAAGCATTACTTGCGGGCATAAATCAAACTAATAAGTAATTAATAGCTGTGTTCGCAGAGAAATCACAAACTAGTCAGAGCCGATCATATACTGTGAAATCAATCAGAAAACCGTTTCGGATTTCTTTGAGCCAATCGAATCGCGTCTGATTAGTTTGTGATTCCTCTGCGAACACAGCTAATACCATAGTAATGGATAATATAATTTTACAGTCCCATGGTCAAATGTTTTCGTAAAATGAGAATTATCTCTACATAACATCAAGTTAAATACATATATGTGTGTTTCTAAATAGTGCCGTTTACTCAAGAGGCCTTTTAGTTGTTATGTATTTTTTTTGCATTAATATTTCCGTATTCGGTATTTCTAAGAAAACACCGCCACTGAAATTCCAATGTGTTTATTTAATGTAAAAACCTTTTTCTCTATATATATTTATATTTCTGTTTAAATTTTTATCTTTACCTTTGATCGCAATAATACACACAAAAAAGTGATTTATGACTTTGATAAGTGCATATATATCCTCTGAAAGCTGCATTTACACCCAAGAAATTTAAAAATTCACGATTGCTGGTGTCCCGATTTTTCCTGTGAGAAGTGTACCAAGCGGACCTACCATGGCAGCAACAAGAAACAGACTCTCCGCAGATAGAGTTCGTCACGATAGAGAATGGTACATGTCGTCACCAAAAGCTGCGCAAAGCCTGACGTCAAATACGTCCCGCTGCCTGTTACTACTGCCTGTTACTTAGTAAGGAGACATCGGCTACCAATATTCGTTCATTGCGCATGTGACGTCATGTACCATTCTCTATTGCGACGAACTCTACCACATTGCATTATAATTCCTATTCTGCGCCAATGTTATAGCCTATTGTTACGTTACAAAAAATGGAAGATCTAATTAAGACGAAAAAATTAGAAAACGTCTTCTAGGATGAGGAGGATCTCAATAGCTCTGAAAAGGTTTTATAGTCAATCCAAGTCCGAATTTAAAATAATTTTTGACGACTTCAAGTTCGTTATATTTCCTGTAACAAACAATCCTTCGTGACAAAATTTAAATTTTTCCCAACTATTTTTAGTAACTTTACAACATTAAAATCCGAAATTACCAAGGATTTTGTGTTAGATTACTGGTTATTTTAATACATATGATATAATAGGTTTAAATGTACAAAGTTTTTTTAAATATTTACATGACTATTAAACGCTTACACATATATATAGATATATTATCATATATTTTATTATTAACTGATCATGATAAATAAAACTACACCTAAAAATAATAAATACCTAAATGTTACACAACACTGATTTGGTATGTACACGTATATTCATTTAAAATTGAACTACACATTTAGAAATAGGAGAAAACAATACCTAATTTATGAAATGAGAATTTTTATCGTGAGGGGTAATATTAATTTGGTATAAAGTCAACACGATACACATAGATTATCATTGTTCAACGATCACCTGCACTTATTGTTTTGATACAAAAAAAAAGTCCAAAATTAAAATATTGCAAAAGCAAATCCTACAATATATTGACTCATATTAAACAGTGTATTATCACCAATGGAATAAGCATTTTAAAGAAATAATTATCTTCTCTCTCTCTGTGTGTGTTGTTTGTGCTTTTTTTTTTAATTGTATATAAGTAATTGATGTTAAAGTGATATGTATAATTAAGTATGTATAATTACTACTCAACACAAATGTCAAAATATAATAAAATTAATGTATGAACAACATTCACCTTCACAAGCGGAGCACGAGCGACGCTGTGGACGAAGCAGACACTATAAAAAGCCCACACACTAATTTCTTTCTAGATATTCATTGAAACTGTAAAAACTGTTATTTATTAAAAATGTATAAGCCATTTTCAATATGTTACGCTTGCCGACTTGGCTTTTGATTACTTTTGGTAAAGCATTATAGGCGGTCAAGGATTTATAATATGCACCCTGCTCATACAGCTTTGACCTGTGCTTAGGCACCACAATATCATCGCCATGCCTCGTGGTCATCCCAATTGAAATGTCCTTATTGTGAACGTAGAGTTCCTTGTTGTTCAGATAAAATGAAATCAATCTTATAATATACAAGCAAGGGAGTGGTAATATGTTAAGTAACTTAAACAATGGTTTGCACGACGAGGCACTAGGTACATGAAGCATACATCTTATAATCCTTTTCTGAATAATGAAGACTCTCCGAGAGCCAGCAGAAGATCCCCAAAAAATTATACTGTATGCCAATCTCGACTGGATATGGCCAAAGTAGAAAGTCTTTAGTGCGTCGATACTAACAAAATTACGAATTTTATAGATCGCATAATAATACTGATACAGTTCTTTGGATAAATTAGTAATTTGTAAATCCCAACTCAACCCAGTATCCAAAATTACACCCAAAAATCTTACTTGATTAGTTTGTTGGATTTCGTCTGTTTCCAGGTATAATTCATCACCGCCGGCACCGAAAGGCACGACACTAGACTTACCGAAATTCAGCTGTAAACTGTTTAAGTCGCTCCAGTCATTCATAACTTTTAGAATCCCTCCCACAATTTTTGAAATTTCCTCCATCGAATCACCGCGAACTACAAAAGTAGTATCAACCGCGTATTGGTAGAGACCATCATAGTTGATATAATTTTTTAAATCGTTTGCATAAATCAAAAAAAGTAGAGGACCCAAAATCGAACCCTGAGGTACTCCCTGTGTAAGTGACGAAATTGGCGAGAAAGCGTTAGTCAAGGTGCTGCTTCCAATAGCGGGCACACACACACAATGACTCCTGCCAAAGAGGTATGGTTTTATCAGCATCAAAGAAACACCCCGCACCCCGTATTTCTCCAGTTTATCACACAATACCTGATAATTAACAGTGTCGAAAGCCTTACTAAAATCGAAGTAAATGCCACACACCTTCTTCCGCGAGTCGACTGAAGACAGAATCTCCTGCAAACACCTAAAACAAGCTTTCTCACATGAACCCCCCCCCCCCCCCGCCCCGGTAAAAACCCATAGTAAGAATAATACTAAGAATAATTGCAGGAACTTTAAATTTTGCTACTAGGGATATGTCAAAAATAGCAAATGATTTTTGAGATGACATGCAAAACAATTTAGCAGTCAGTATTGATTTAGGTAAAATTATTTTGACTCATAGTGCGGGTATATCAAACACCCACAATTTTAATTTTTGACAATAGACAATATTAATAATTTCCGTTGTTAAGATCGTACCGCTATAATGCTATATTCCCGTGCTTGTCCTGGCATATAATAAATTACTACAATACACGCTTAGTTTCCAGTATTTGCGTCGTGTATTTATCATGTACATGTATGTTTATCTTCCTAATCACTTGAGAACGTTACGAAACATCTCCAGCTCCGAGTTACGAAAGTAAATAGTAAATACGGCCAATAAATGTATAGCTTACGCATTACTGATTATGATGGATGCTAATACTGTATTCACGTATTATCAACTAAATTCTAATAATATTTTAATCAATTGCAAATATAACTGGCGCAGTAGAAAAAAAAGTGAGAATTTCGCGAAATTTCACTTGTAACGAAAAAGATAAGTGACGTAGGTATTTAGTTTAAGCTTTAGCTTTTTAACGTTTTTATCGATCCGCTCGATTACATTGTAGTATGAGACAGTCAGTAAGTAAATATGTATTCACAATAAAATGCCATCAAACATAAACATATTTATTATGAAGATAATTTTGCCTTTGAAACGTTACTTATTAATTTAGGTGTGCTGCAAGGACCCATTTTGGGACCGATACGCTTCTTATTAGTTATTTAATGATGTTCCTTCCCAAATTGACCAAGCGTTAGCTATTTTATATGCTGACAATGTTGCTTTGGTGATTGCTGACGAGGTACTTGACAGCGCTTGTGTATGATTTGGGAGTGTGGATAAATGAGTTATTCAGTTGAAAAGTTCATTGCAAGGACTTCATTCTCAAGCTTATACAAGAGCGGTATTGTCATTACAGCAGTTGTTTGGTACACATTATGCTTACGTCTTTAGCAAGGTTAGTTTTGGTACTATATTTTGAGGTACCTCAACCCTACTTAAAAACGTTTTTACTTATGAGTAGAGACCGGACTATATGCAAAGAAAAACTGGAATATATGCATGGATTTTTGAGAAAATATGCATAAACCTAGGGCATATATGCAAAAAAAATTGCGACAATAAGCAAAATTTTTTACATAAAATAAATAAGAGCAGAAATTTAAACATTAACTTTATTGCACAAACTTTTTTCACAACATATTTCTAAAACAATTTATAATTAAATATTTTTCAAAATCGTGTAAAAGAAAGTTTTGTCTTCTATCAGAATACATATGTTTCGAAATAGAAAAGCTTCTTTCAACATCCACAGATGTAATTGGTGCATTTTTTAACTTTGCAATACATTCTAAACTAAAATTAAAGTCGAAATCGTTTACTGTTCCACCTTCCAAAATTTTCCTAACTTTCTTCAATTTCAAATACCCCGCATTTTTATTTATCACTTTTTTAAATTTATCGTATATAGAATTACCTATTGTACCCTTAACCTTCTTACATAGCATATCAAATTCGTCTACTATTTCGACTGATTCCGAGAGCGACATCGCTTGCGTTTCTAGTTTACGAATGGAACTTGAAACAAAGCTATAATTTGACTTAATATACAAAAGATTTTGTAGCAATTCTGTTGATGTTACTATTTTTTTTACAGTTTTCTAGAGCAATGCACTCAGCAGTGATTTCAAGAATTACATTATTTATTCCTTCAAAATTATCGGCGAAAAAAACTGCAGCCTCTAACCATGGACCCCATCTCGTAATAATCGGTTCAGGAGCCAACTTAACACCGGGAAGTCGCTCCTTATAAAATTGGATTCGTAAAGGTGCTTTTAAAGATACTTTCTTGACATTGCTAATTAAACCATTAATCAAAGGGAATTAATTCCTAATGTCTTCGGCTACACGATTGAACCCATGAGCTAAACAAGTGGTATGAATAATGTTATTATAATTTTCTTTTAAATTTTGCGAGGCTTTTATCATGTATGGTGCAGGGTTGGACAACATTAGTAACATCTTTTCACAAGGTATACTTCCAGGTAAAAAGAAATTTGATAAACCTTCTTGAACGAATTGGGCAATTGTCACATTATTTGTTTTTTGAAGTTCTTTACAATAAATTAAATATAATTTACCTACAATATCCTCATGAAGAATTCCTATTAACAAATAGGCAATATAACGGCCACACTTATCCGTACTTTCATCTACCATGATATAAATAAAATTATTCCCTACCAATTGTTGAATTTCTGCTATTGTTTACTGGTAACAAGATGTGACATAATTTCTTCGTAAGGTACTTTCGTCAGGTATATTATGTTTGCAATATTTTTACAGAAATGATTTCAAATTAACATTGTTTAATCTTGCTAATGGTATGTTAGACGAAGTTAATGCGTTACACAGATCCGTATTATATTCTTCTTGTTCTGAGTTTCGTGAAGTTGATGCTACACATTGACGTATAGATTGCTGCACACATATGCGGATCGCTTTAGTTTTTCACATTTTCCAATATGTGATGGAGTTTTAGCGTGTTGATCAATCAGGTATTTTCTCTCAGAAGACACCTACAACAATTGTCATTTTATATCAAAAGTTAAAGAATTTAAAAACAATTGTAAAGCTTTTAGTAAAATTAAACTTACCAGTTTACCAGTTCAGGATATGGCTTAATCCATAAAGAAATTTTGTTCGCTATACTCATTATATGTACGCACAGTATTTAAGAACGTAACACAATTACATGCTGTTTCGCTCAAAGATATTTAATGAATGAATAGTTTATTTAGGAATTAATAATAATAAAACGTATTTACCACATCCCTTCTGCTAGGCGAAATTAAACACGTGCAGTTCTTGGAAAAAAGTATTAGACAAACCAATGTAAAAGATTTATCGTTCTGAGAATTGTCGGTTGTCGATCTACATTAGGAATTAGTAGGAATTTTTACTATTAGAAAGGATAAGAAAAAGCTTAAATATGCAATATATGCAACTTTTGTAAAAATATGCATAGAAATGCCTAAATATGCAATATATGCAATCACTAATTAGCGCTAATTAACTTCAATTAGTGTAATATGTCTACATATAGACTATAATTAAAGATATGCAAAAAATAAAATATATGCATTTTGCATATAATCCGGTCTCTACTTATGAGAAACGGATCGTACGCTGCTTAACAGGCCTTCACTTCCTGCAGAGTAGTTTTCAATTCTTATTAAATTATTAAATCAATGAATGAATTATGAAATAAGAAAGCGTGGTCGATATAATGACCAAATTATCAATTTTAAAAATAAAACACAAGGAATATTGTACATAATTAATAATAATATGGATAAAAAGAATTCTGTTTTGATCCTATAATAGATTGCTTTTCTAGCAATGGATTTGCCATAAAAATGCGAAATCACACGGAGTTTATAACTTCATTTCATTTGAAAACAAAAGACAGAAACTGACAATTTATGCATTGTAGCTTAAAATATACCTAAAACTTTAAATTTCGTCTTTATGAAACAGATTTCCTTACGACACAAATGTCTCTCGATGTCCCGCCATCGCGTGCATGAGGCCACTGAGGACTGAATACATATTCTATTATGGAAGTAATATCGTTCGAAACTAAGAGATTTCTGTGCCACGTGACGGCTGATTGCATCACGTAGAATTCTTCGCGTCCATCGGTCTCTCCGACATCGACAGGGCCGGAGAAAAAAGAACCGAGTCAAGACCGTAGCGAAAAAAGAAGATGTAGGAAAAGTATATATGTATACATGCAACATCTTTCACGACCCAGCCATCCGAGATCAACGAACTCTCCTTCGCAGGTGACATCTGACTAACGGTTTCCGTTCGGACAGCACGGGCGCGAAAGCGGTCGCAGTTTGAAATTTTATGCCATTGTATTCGTTGGCTGATGCGCTTAAGTAAATATGTAGATACTGAAAGATGTGGTTGTGGAGGCATATAGCACTAGACTGATAAAGGAACACAAGCAAATATATCTCACCGATTTAAAAGAAACTTCTTGCGTTTATAGGCGCATTCAAAAAATTGCAGCATTGAGCTGATCAAAATTTGGTTAATATAACAATACCGAACAAAAAGAAATCGAATCAACGTAATCCCTCATACTAAAAAAATAAGTATTTTTTCTTGGTAAAAAACACTATTTGGCAATTCTGCGCACTGAATTGGGGGTACATGTAGAGAAATTTAAGAAAAATGTCGAAATGTTAGAAAGTTACCTAAATTCAACTATTTTACGTAAATATTAACAGGAAATTTTCTGTTTCTTAGGAAAAAATCTCTGACATTGTAATACTACTACACTGAGAAAAAATTTAATAATCATAACTAAAAATACAATTATCGTAAGTAAAAGTTCAGCTGGATAGGGGACAAAAGCACAGATTACTTAGCACTAATAAAAAAGAGATCCTAAACACTGATACTAACAAGAAGCAATCTAAGTTACTTACGGTCTGCTTCATACCGGTAACTTATGAAGTTACTTATGATAATTAAACTGAAGTAGTAAACCAAAGAATATATGCAGTTGCGGTAAGTAAAAGATTTACTCATATCAAGTAGATGTATTGCTATGAGTGAACTATTCTATAATGGCTATCACACCTTCATTATTAACCTCAATTAATGCAAGCTATTTGGATTACTTGTGATAAGGAAACAGTATCATTAATGCACGTTCACTAAATACCTGATATATAGAAGGTAATGGTTTGCTATAAATATACAATATACTTACCTTAAATTTGTTGTTCAACTTATAGTAGTGCAGGAAACGAGGAAGTTTAGTGAATATTTAATATAAATTTAAATAAAAAGTAGTATTATTAGTAATAGTTTTATTTTGTATAGGACAAACACAGTAATTACCTGATATGAATGAAAGATATTGGTTTCACTTTAACAACAGTTTTTTTTTTAAACAATTTACAACGTAATGACTCATAAAATATATTCCTTAATAATGAAAAAAATGAACAAAGCAATAATAAAAGATAAGGTAAATGGGCCCCCTTGAAACGTTATTTAGTTATTGAAACTATTGAAATCTAAACAAAGGACAAGGAGAAATATGGCTTTGAAATTACAACTAATAACAAACAAAGAAATAATACACCTAGGCGGTAAACTTGCGGTTTCTGTTGGTTCTTTGCACTGGGTGTTGTCTCGGCGAGTTGATGCGGTTTTGTCCGGTGATCGCCTCGAAATCGGCTACTTCGTCGGGGTATCCCTAACTGCAGATGGCACTTGGACTGTCGGATCACTAGCGACGCATCCACACTTTAACTTCACCAGTGGGCACAGATATCATCAGAATGATGGGGAATTCAAATATCCCACCTCGTGGTTTAAAACTGCAGTCTTGAAACATCCGATTACTTATAGGCTCCACCCGGTATTTTTAATATATTTGCGTTCCAACTGGCCTACAATGGCCGTACTCCTTGGCCACTCTTTTTCGACGACCTTTTCCAACGTTCGTAACTCTTACTTGACGCTAGCCCGCGCTTGTGCGCGTAGCTGTCTCGGGGACTATTTTATTACTCCGCCGCATTAGCCAATCAGGAACAGTAAAACGATCGCGGGGTGGCAGCAAAACTCAAATAATCATAGTTGTGGCAAGTTGTTACCTATTTAAGAAAATACATGAGTTTAATAGCGATCAGCATTGTTGTTACTTCTACTAACCATGTGCTGGAAGTTAGATACAGTACCAGTAGTCATAAGTAATACTTTACTTACCACAAATTAGTCAGGTACACTGTGTAATAGCCGTTAATAAAAGCACTATTTACAGTAACAACTTGCATTCAGGAAACTTAGTTGCAGGTATTAATTAACGAGAATTGTTCCAAGTAAAACTTTATCTATTGTAAATAATTTTTATCAAGTAAACACTTTACTTAGCCCATTTTTCTCAGTGTAAGAAAAATGTTAATATTTCTCAGGAAAAGTTTAAATTTCCTAATTTTTAAACTACTTGGACCAGAACATTCTAAGGATACGCATGCGGTGTGGTAAGGACATGAGCAAAGCGCGCATGCGTATCCTTAGAATGTTCTGGTCCAAGTAGTTTAAAAGACATGTCGTGAACACTTCGCAAAGTCAGTTGATGTGGTAGAATCAACAGATTATAATGGGGCGCCTAGAATGCATTTTATTTTAAATTTGATTTATTATTTATTTCCTTAATAAAAGGTATTCGATTTCATTCTATTTATGTAAACATATGAAACATGTAGAATTTGTGACGTATTTTTAGTTCTATTTAATTGATGCGTGTATGTGTGTGCGGTGACGTAAGCGGCGTCAAGGAAGGAAGCGACAAATAAATAAGTTTGCCACGAACACGAGGACAACGCCATGATAGAAGTAATAGATATGCCCACGCGCATGAAGCGATGACGTAGTTAGGTCAATTCAAGTGGCGCTTTCTGAATCATACTCTGTCTCTCTCACTCTCACATGCTGTTCGATTACTAATTTAAATGAAGAACGAATTCGTGTTTTAATTTGTAATTCTTGCTACTACAATGGTAAATTTATGATCTTTCATTGTTTAAAAAGTAAGGGATAATATGATTCATGATTCAATGTAAAAGTATTACACAGCAAATAAGTGATATATCAAAACACATAATTCGTTGAGTTGAAAATTTTGAATAGTAAAATTTTAAGCTTTATAAAAAAAAACGTTTCAATTTTATACCACTTAATAATGAAACGCATGAAGTGTGTGATTATTGTAAATTTTGTGGGCAGATTTGCTAGTTCGTGAAGTGAATTTTAAAGCCAGAAATATATAACGAGCTTACACCACTAAATCACAGAACACGCTTCGACGACATCGAACATAATCAACAATCACGCACAAACGATTTAATTCGAATGAATGATACAAATCGTGCCGCCGCGACGTAGCGTCCAATATGGCGCTGATGACGTAGTTGAGTCAATCACGTGACATGCGCATAGAGATACGCGCTTATGTTTACTTATAAGCATACCTATTATATTTCTACCATGGACAGCGCAACGTCCCTGAATGGCGGACAGCTGAGGGAAGCACGTGGGAGAGCGTAGGTACGCAAGCGAACAAAGGGAAGTCGTCAGCCAGCATGCAAAGCGACTGACGTGCTGTTCGGCTCGAGAGCGGTTGTTGACGTGTTGATCCGATTGATTTGTTGTTAGATACTTGGGATATGTTGCGCGAGGGTAATATAAAACTTTTTTGGACTAGGGCTCATGTAGGTACAATCGGTAATGAGAGGGCGGATCAATTAGCGAAAGAGGCGGTGTCTAGGAGAGACAGCTCTATTATTAGGTTTGGGCTAATTTCGGCTAGTGTAGTTAAAGAAGCGTTTAGGGATAAACTAGATAATGATTGGCAGAGTAGGTGGGATAATACCTTAAATGGGAGGTAGACTAGGATTATAGGATAGGATTATTTATTGTATCAGACGGTAGAATTAAGAGGAGGGTTAATGATTCACTTTGTGAGTGTGGTGGGGTAGATACAGCGGGGCATGTCTTATTTGAATGTCCACTCACAGATGAGTGGCGGTCACGTACGGAAGTTAGGGCATTAGCTAGGGGGTTAAATTGGCCGCGACGCGAAACAGATATTAGAGATAATGAATCGGTCGAATGGTGGGACTTTTTTAATAATGTTGTTAAAGAACTACATAGGTTACGGCATGACATTTAGATAGACCGATTTACAGTAGACTCGCGATTATGTAAACTAATCACATTTCAAATTTTCATCATTTCACAAAAGTAGTATTCATATGGTCGCGAGGCTACTGTATTATATTTTTGTTATTAGAATCATAGGGAAATTATTTAGTTAGAGTAGGAACATTTCAATTTATGGAACCCATATAGTACTTAGAATAGGTAGCCTTGTGTAGTACCTTTTTTAGGTGGAGCACGGGGTTGGGATGATTTGTAATAATTTAGTTTTCATAAATGAAGAGCATGTGATTTGGAGGGAACCATCAGATCATATTACGATTGCTATTTTTGTCTTACAAATATAAGTGGTATGACTTCTAAATCCAAACATACTGTAAAATATCCTAATATTCCATCTGCACTGAGACCAGTACCTCACAGTCCGGAATTACCTGTGCCTAAACCTCCACAAAACATGACATTAAGCGACGATGAAAGTGCTGATGACGAAGTAAACGAAGAAAGTTTTACAGGCGACAATATGGATTGGATCCAACATTTCAACCAGATTCGTCTTGTTGTGTGCCACATCTTCTAAGTCAAGAAGACCTCAACGACCTCGTCCGCGATTTAAAGTTGTCTAAGAAGCAAGCCGAACTTCTAGGTTCCAGATTAAAAGACTGGAATCTTCTTCAGAGTGGAACAAAAGTTGCTCTTTTTCGTAATCGCCATGCAGAATTTGAGAATTTCTTCTCTATGGAAGAAGGACTTGTATTTTGTAATGACATCTCTTCTCTTATGGAGACGCTTGGCTATGAATATAATTCAGATGAGTGGGGTTTGTTGATTGACTCTTCCAAATTAAGCTTGAAAGCGGTACTACTCCACAATGGAAATAAGTTCCCCTCTGTTCCTTTGGCTCATGCAAGCGATTTGAAAGAATCTTATAACATGAAGCTTCTTTTGGAAAAAATTAAGTATAACGACTTTAAGTGGAATATTTGTGGCGATTTGAAAGTTGTTTCACTTTTGCTCGGCATGCAACTCGGTTACAGAAAATATTGTTGTTTCCTCTGTGAATGGAATAGTAGGGATAGGAAGAATCATTGTAGAAAGAAAAAGTGGCCAAAATGAAAAAAAATATTTACTCCCTTTGCGCATTGAGCTTGGGTTGATCAAAAACTTCTTCACAACACTGGGTTTACATATGCGAGGAGTAAGTTCCCTAAGATGAGTGAGGCTAAGGTAAAAGAAGGTATTTTTGTGGGACGCCAGATCAGACAGCTACTTCGAAATAAAAAATTTATTGAGGCACTGAATGGAATTGAAAAAGCAGCATGGTCGTCTTTTAAGGAGATTTGCAACGGCTTCTTGGGAAATCGTAAAGCCGAAAACTACGTAGAGACTGTTAACAACCTACTGGTCTGATGACCAAACACATTGCAAGGGTGATATTGCACTGCGACCTAAAAGATCTATTGTGTCCTCTGTTCTTGCTGTTTTACAACTGACCTTCCAACCCTATTCCTTTCAGAAAGTGTAGGATATCAGAAGGTCCCAAGTTAGGTAGATCTCCCTGTTCGATTTCACGTGCCCTCAGGTGCAACGCCCTTGAGTTGCACAGTGCTTCGCAATTTGAGAGGGAATGAATGCCATCCTGTTCCCCAATCTGCTCCAGTCGTTTTGCCCCTCTCTTTGTTCCTTCCTTGTGAGGTACTCTCACTTGGGAAGTGGAAGGCTTCTTATGGCGGTCCTGCTCCAATTCCTGTTTATTAGCGGTGTCGTCCCGCTAATAAACGTCCTTTCTCCATGGTTGATCCCACGAGTAGCTAAGGAAAGAAAAGGTCCACCTCCACAGAGCCCCGCATGCAGAGGTAATGCTAAATACAATGGAATGCACCAGGTGCCCCAAGTTTGAACTAGTAGACTGGTCTTCTATCCAGCCACGCATCCCATCAGCCTTGTCCGCCACCTTAGGATTTAGGTTTTTGTTGAGGTTGTCTCCTCTTGGTCCATCCCTTTTTGGGACCTGCTTTAACAGTTGGGCCTTCGGTAGCCGAAAGCAACAACTGGCATCGTTGCAGAACCCTGTGCAAGCCCTTAGCCACGACACGACAGCTCGGGCGAGGGGGAAGTGGTTCACGGTAACGGTCTTCATTTACCCTGCTCCGATTTTAAGCAGAGAGGACAAACTTATAGCCGCCACTAACCATCTTGTGCTGAGCGAACCTTGACAAGATGGCCTTTCCCCTATCCACCACCTCGGGGACGCGCTTGGTAGATACTCCCAACCCCCAGGAAAGCCATGGGTTGCAACATGGGTCTAAAAATACACTTTCTTGGCTCCCACTTGTGCATTTTCAAAAAATTAAACTTTGGAGCAGTCAGTGACGAGCATGGTAAAAGATTTCACCAGGACATTCTAATCATGGATAAGAGATATCAATGCATATGGAGCCCCGCTATCTCGGCAGACTATTGCTGGACGCTGAAGAGAGATATTTCTGATGCAAAGTACAACCGAAAGTAATATATCAGCACATTTTCCAAGTAAATATATCACTTTAAACGTCATTTTTTTTTTATTTTTACAAAATTTTATTGGTTTGCAACTCTGAAACTCTGTCTCATAGTAAAATTCTGAAAACAGATATGAAATAAGTGCAAAACTTACTACCAACTTCACTCACCTTACCTGGTGGGAGAAAATAGGAGTTTTCTTTTTTTTCGTGTTTATCCTATGGAAATGGCTTTGGAATATTTGATGCACGACATTTACAATTCGTGTCGATGCAGTGTTGCAATTCAATCGGCTAGAAAAGAATGCACCCCTTCACATTTCCGCGAGATGCCAAACACCGCCGCATCGCAGCAATAACAACCGACACGTTATTGCTTATTCATCATTATCAAAACGCGGGGCCGTTGCAATTTGCATCAGCGCCGCACGCTACAATCTCCCCGGACGGAGTGCGCCGACGATTTATGGCCGAGCTTCGACTTTTTACTTCATTTCTGCGGGCGCATCTAGTCAGCCTTGAATAGTCTCGCTATGTACTACGTTTCGGTATAACCTAAACGTCAACAATTAAACCCAGCGCGCCGCGTATGTGGGTCATCCTCGGAAGCCTCCTTACCGCTGTAAACCGTTGCAAGTTGAAGTTGCTTCGGCCATACAATACAAAGTTTGAAGTATTTGTGCACGTAAGTGCCTTCGTTAAAATTTTAGAAACGCTTTTAGAGAGAAAATACGAAGAAGATTTGTTTGATAGGCGAAAAATAAGATGTAACTTGAATATATAAAAAAAAAACAAATAAGATTAAAAAATACTAATAGTAAATACTCAACCTATTAATAATAATAATAATATTTATTTGTTTAAGGGTTTCAAATGAGTTCAAAGAAGAACCCGTTTAGCTAAATCATCCGGATCATTCGAATGGGAATAATTTGAAGGCCCGTTCATTTTGATCCGTTCAAATGATGTTATACTTCATATTTTCGGTCAAAGGCAACTTAGCCAGAAAGACCTATTGCGCACCCATGCCAATTTTGACCCTTTCAGTTAACTTGCACCCTACACTTAGAAAAAAAATTAATAATCATAAATAAAAATACAATTATCGTAAGTAAAAACTTCAGCTGGATAGGGGACAAAAGCACAGATTACTTAGCACTAGTAAAAAAGAGATCCTAAACACTAATACTAACAACAATCAATCTAAGTTACTTACGGTCTGTTTCATACCGGTAACTTATGAAGTTACTTATGATAATTAAACTGAAGCAGTTAAGCTAAGGAATATATGTAGTTGGAGTAAGCAAAGATTTGCCCTTGTCAAATAGTAGGTGTAATGCTGTGAGTGAACTATTCTATCATTAATGCACGTTCACTAAATACTTGATATATAGAAGGTAATGGTTTGCTATAAATATACAATATACTTACCTTAAATTTGTTGTTCAACTTAAAGGTAGTGCAGGAAACGAGGAAGTTTAGTGAATATTTAATATAAATTTAAATAAAAAGCAGTATTATTAGTAATAGTTTTATTTTGTGTAGGACAAACACAGTGACTACTTAATATGAATGAAAGATATTGGTTTCACTTTAACAACAGTTTCTTTTAAACAATTTACAACGTAATGACTCATAAAATATATTCCTTAATAATGAAAAAAATGAACAAAGCAATAATAAAAGATAAGGTAAATGGGGCACACTTGGAACGTTATTTAGTTATTGAAATTATTGAAATCTAAACAAAGGATAAAGAGAAATATGGCTTCGAAGTTACAACTAATAACAAACAAAGAAATAATATACCTAGGCGGTAAACTTGCGGTTTCTGTTGGTTCTTTGCACTGGGCGTTGTCTCGGTGAGTTGATCCTCTGTCGGCGTACGTAGCGGTGATGTCCGGTGATCGCCTCGAAAACGGCTCCTTCGTCGGGGTATCTCTAACTGCAGATGGCTCTTGGACTGTCGGATCACTAGCGACGGCATCCACACTTTAATTTCACCAGCGGGTGCAGATATCATCACAATGATGGGGAATTCAAATATCCCACCACGTGGTTTAAAACTGCAATCTTGAAACATGCGATTGCTTATAGGCTCGGTACTTCTTCTTTTGCTGGGATTTTCTATACGGATGGGGCCTTGAGTTAACCCACCCGGTATTTTTAATATATTTGCGTTCCAACTGGCCTACAATGGCCATACTCCTTGGCCACTCTTTTTCGACGACCTTTTCCCACGTCCGTAACTCTTACTTGACGCTAGCCCGCGTTTGCGCGCGTAGCAGTCTCGGGAACTATTTTATTACTCCGCCGCATTAGCCAATCAGGAATAGTAAAACAATCACGGGGTGGCAGCAAAACTTAAATAATTATAGTTGTGGCAAGTTGTTACCTATTTAAGAAAATGCATGAGTTTAATAGCGATCAGCATTACAGATACAGTACCAGTAGTCATAAGTAATACTTTACTTACTACAAATTAGTCAGGTACGCTGTGTAATAGCCGTTAATAAAAGCACTATTTACAGTAACAACTTGCATTCAGGAAACTGGGTTTAGTTGCAGGTATTAATTAACGAGAATAGTTCCAAGTAAAACTTTATCTATTGTAAATAATTTTTTATCAAGTAAACACTTTACTTAGCCCATTTTTCTCAGTGTAAGAGCGGACTCAAGCTGCTAAAACGGACTACGGCGTTTGAGAATATACGCTAAGAAGCCTAAAAAGGCTCTTTCGGTAAGCTTCAGCAAAGACACGACTGTGTTCCAAGCTGAGGTTGCTGCAATTCACCAGTGTGTCCGAGAAATATGGAAGATGTACCGAGCCAGGTAGAAGCGTCGCTACCTTCTCTGTCAGTCCACACTTAAAGCGATTAGCTCCACAAGCATGGACTCTAAGCTGATTTGGAACTGTGTAAGCGCCCTAAATGAGGTGGGCACCCAAAGGAAATTAACCTTGGCCTAGGTCCCTAGTCACTTCGGCGTGAGAGGAAATGAGGTAACGGACGAGCTGGCCAGGCGAGGTTCGTCAAGGTCATTCGTTGGAGCCGACTCATCTTTCGGCACTACCAAATCGCAAATTAAAAGATCCATGAATGAATGGATACATAATCAGCTCAGAGAGTGGTGGCAAAAATCACCGGGACAAAGACAGGCAAAAGAGTTCCTAAAGGAGCAGAGGGCTGAATTCACGAGAGATCTACTGAATAAAGACAGGAGACTGTGAAAATATGGTAGGTCTGCTGACTGGTCACTGTAGACTGAATAGGGATATGTACAACAGGCCTGGCAGACGATGCAACCTTCAAATACTGCCAAGAGGGGGAAGAAACACCAGTTTATGCGCTGTGCCAATGTGAAGACTTGGCGAGGACAAGGTTTCTAGTATTGGGGGAGGAGAACCCCACAGCCAGTAGCTACATAAAGAAGCCGCTTTCAAATATGATAGGCCTAATTAAGAGGGCAAAATTAGAGAGCGTCCTCTAGGAAAAAAAGGGGAACACAGTAGATCTGAAAAGGTCGCGATGAAACAGGTCCATAGGCCATCCCAATCCTAATCTAACCTAATCTAATCTAATCTCCTACAAAAAAGGCATTTTATTCGTGCAAAGATAATTTTTTTGTAAATTTCCAAAGCATGCTTGATCTTGTTTAAATTTTACATACTTAATATAGCATAATTTATTAATTATTTTCTGGTTTTTCTTAATAACATTTTGTAGTATCTCCTATAGAAAAAGCCACTTTATTAGTGAGAAAAAACACCTTTTTGTAAATTTCCAAGGCATACTTGATTTTTCACAACTAAAAGTATGGCACAAATTACTTTCTACCCAAGTAGGGCTAAACCCCAGAAGATGAAATTTTGAATCAAAAAATTTCAGACTTTTATACCTATTCGATACCGTCGATCGGAGAACACACTGTATATATTTTACGTGAATCTTAGTGAAAACAGATAAAAGTATTTTTTTTTAATTTCTTTTTCTCTTGGTTTTTAGGTCGTAAATATTGAAAACATGAATGAGTGCTACGTTTCGCTTTATGCAAAGCTTTTTCAAGTATATAAATATAAATGTAAAAAGTGTAAATTATAAATAAAATGTTTTTGTTTAATAAATGACAAATTGTTTTGTTTACTTGGATTTAGAATATATTATTATGTTTTATTTAAAGATTGCGTTTTAAAATAGGATGTTTTGATTATTTGTGTTTGAATTTTGTAATTAAACAGTTCCTTAAAAATATTGGGCCGTATTATTTTCCGTTTATTAAACGTTAAAGACTGTGTTTAAAATTTTAACGATTTTTATTAATTTTTTGTTATTATTTTCCCTTGTCTAACGAGTTAGATAGTATTGTTAAAAGCTAATTAAGGTAATATTTTAAACAACAGAAAGCGTTCTTTAAAATATTATTTAGTTTGACAATTGGCTAAATACTAAATTACTGACAGTTAATATGGGAAATATTCAAGATATATTGGATGAAATTGAGTTAATTGATAATAATATGGATCCTTTTGGGGCAGGAAACCGTATTTATCAATATAAAGTCAGAGAAAATCCGTTTAAAGAATTTTCTGAAGGAGAATTTAAGAGAAGATATGGATTGATCAAGGATACAGTGCATTACGTGATAGATTTGATACGCGAAGATTTCAATTCTGTTTATAACAGAGTAGTGGACATCAGCGTAGAACTTCAGTTCTTTATTAGTCTGAGATTTTTTGCTAAAGGCAGTTTTCTGTTTGAATTGGATATTTTTTAAAAGTTGTATTAGAATTAGGTCATTTTTTTACCTTTTGCGGTTTTACCTTTAAGGGATCTCCACGGTGTTTCCCAGTCCGCCATAAGTAATATTGTTCTAAAAAGAAAAAAATTACGCTATTAGACATTTTCCAGGAGATGTGGGCTGTATAGATTGCACTCACATAAGAATTAAAAATCTGGAGGAGCGAAATCCCAGGCTTTATTTTAATAGAAAAGGATTTTATTCTTTAAACGTCCAGGTGATATGTGGTCAGTGCTGTGAAATTTGTGATATTGTAAGGCGATGGCGTCGAAGTGTTCATGACTCACGCATATTTGCGAATAGCGTAATAAAAAGAGAATTTGAAGAAAACAGAAGAGAAGGGATTCTGCTTGAGGATAGTGGATACGCCTGTACGCGTTGTCTTCACTCCGATTTAAAATTTTTAACTTTTCTTTTAATTTTTTGCTCTTTTCCTTTTACTTTTTCTAGAAGTGGTTTTATTTCATGTTATTATTATTACTCATCTTAATATCTAAGTGTTAATTATTACTTACTGCATAATTAATATAAATTTCAAGTTTAAATGTAACTACAATTCGGTACAAACACACAAAACGAAAGCACAAATTAAATCCCAAATCCGTCAATATCTGTAATACCTGTCATTTGACGTCAATAATTGACAATAGACTAACAGACGTATAGAAAA